>RJWM01004412.1:0-101724 GCA_004363535.1 Dasyprocta punctata | reverse complement strand
CTGCATTTTGCTGATGTCCAGAGACTTTGCCTGAGACTGAGATTAAGAGCAATGTACTAATTAATCTGGCAGAAGAAATTTCAAGGCAGTCAAATGTTGAGGTGGTGGCATGGCTATTGTTCAGGGCTTTTAGTCAGATTTATGTTGCAAATCAAAAGCAAAGAGCCCAGCAGGATGACTTAAAACATTGTGAGTTTGGCCAGAAAGGAAGATCCAGTAAAGCTCTGGTCTATAAAGATAGAGCTGAGATCTTGACTGCTGAGAAGGAACCGAAGAAGAGCAAAGATGACTTGGAGGCATCCCAGGAAATGGCAGGTCTCCACCCTTTGCAGTCTCAAAATTGCAAAAGTGAAAAACCTTGGTTTGAGAAGAAAGCTGCAGAGCACCATGTTCCGGAATGGCAGTGGAGGCCACATGAAGTTCCAAAATGGTGGCAGCCAAACCAGGTTCCAGTATGGCAGTTACATAGAGAATCTGTTCCTCACAATCAGGTTCAAATGCTCAGTGATCTGGCCACTTGACCCCTACAACCAAGAAAGAGGAAAGCCTGGCTACTGCTCCAGCTGGCAGTGAACCTTTGCATCATCTATGTGGTATTGGTTTTAGGCACATACAGAATGCAAGAGTTCTGAGGTTAAGGCAGCTTCCACCCCAATTTCAGAAGGCCTGGGAGGCCAGGCAGTGTGCTCCTGAAAGGGCAGTGTATGAAGCTGTGAGTGTGAAGCGAAAGCTGCAGTGGAGACCCCAGAAGTTTGGAAAAGCCAGGAGCACAGGTTGTCTAAAGAATCCCATAAAGGGGGAGCAAAAGCAGAAGCACCACACAACCACCAGAAGTCACTCAAACCTTTTGGAGCTCACAACCAGACTGCTTCAGATGCTGCACAAGGCACTCCAGGACTTAATGCTTGCCTTGCTGAATTTTGAACTTCCTTTGGTCCCATTCCTTTGTGTCTGTTTGTACCCTTGGGAATGGTAATGTTTATCTTGTGCCATTGAATATTGGAAGTGTTTTAATTTTGTTTTCATTTGTACAGAGGGTTACAGCTAAGACTTTGCTTTAGGTCTCAGAGAAGACTTGGGACTTGAACTTTTCAGCAATGCTGAAACTGTTAGGACTTTGGCAACTCTTGGAGACAGACTAAATATTTTTTTGCATAAAGGATGTGTATGAATCTTTGGGTGCCAGGGGTGGAATGTTATGGTTTGTGTTTAAATGTCTCCCCAAAGCCTCGTGCAGACATAGAAGCCACTGAATCAAGCGTTTGTGATTGGTTCATTGTCTAGCACTGGGATTAGCAGTGTGAGTGCTGCACCCACCCAGGGGTGAGTAGCCAGCATACAATATAGTTTTATAGTTGTGCTATTTTGAAATAGTTACTGCTTATTATTTACTGTGCCTCATCCATAAATTAAAACATATCATACCTATGTTGCATTAAAAACATAGTACAATCATATGTTAATTAATGACAAAGATACGATCTGGGAAATGTTTCATTAGGCAGTTTTGTCCTTATGCAAATATCAGAGTATACTTACACATGCCTATGTAGTCAGAGTGTCACGAGGTGATATAATCATATAGGACCACTACTATATTTGCAGCTAAAGCGCTTAAATAATCAAGAGAAGAAAAATGATTGTTTCAGCCATAGTGCACCTATTCTAGGAGCTCTTATACAGACTTATGGTGCAATATGACAGTTTGAAAACATTGGAGTAAAATAACTGAAGTAATGCTCAATGTTTTTAAAAACCAGAGAGTAAATTGTGCATATTTCAAGATTACTACTATGGTGTACAGTACTATTTTAAGCAAAGGGTCTAGAAGCATATACAACCATAGTGAAGCTAATGTACTTCTAGGAAGTATGTCAAAATATATGGCATTTAAAATAAGATCCAATTGCAAGCAAAGGACCCTGTTCCCACTCAGAGCCCAGAGCTAATGGGGTGTCCATCCCTGCCCTTGCAGCCCTACACACCTTTGATCCATCACCAGGAACTCAGGCCCAGAGGCTCGGTCAGGGTGCACAGCTCACCTTGCCTCAGGCAGCGCCATGGTGGGGTAGTCCCCACACCAACAGAAAAGCCACTGGATTGGCTAAGTCCGAGTCACCCTGTGAGATTGTTTAAAAACTATTCAGGCTTGCAAAGGAGATTCACATGAGCCTGGTCAGTGTTGCAGGGGTGCACACTACATCTATCTGAATGTCCACAAGGGGACATTTTGCTTCTTCCCACTCCTTAGCTTCACAACACAACTCCAGGGGGCCAAAGTATCTCACCAGCCACTCACCAGACCACCCATTCCTCTGTCTGCATGTATGTGCCTCTGTCTCTGTCTCTGTCTCTGTTTCTCTCAATCTCTCTCTCTCTCTCTCTCTCTCTCTCTCTCTCTCCAACCCCTCCCATCTCATTGGCTGCATTTGTATCTAGATCCTGAAGCCATGAGAGATAGGGATCAAGGGGGACCCTGGCACTACACAGAAAGAGCCAGTACTACCAGAGATTGGGGCTGGGGAAAAAAACTGAAAGGGTTCCACAAACCTCTGTGTGATTGCCAAGACCCTAAGCCCCAACCAGTGTTCTACCCCAGGCTCCAGTACAACAACTCCTGGGCTGCTTTCACAGCCTGAGCACTTGCTCTGCTCATTACAGCTCAGAGGTGTTACCCACAAGCCCCCACCGAAGGCTCTCTGTCTTCATTTTCATTCTGCTTTGCTCAAAAGAGAACTTTCTAATGGATAACCCTGTCCTTAACCCTGCCTTGACTTTCTTTAATTCTCCCACTCAGTGGGTCATTATCTTTTTGCTTTGTTCCTGTCACTTTTCTGCATAAAAGTCTGTGAAAAGCTGTAGAATATACTGTAGAGCAGACTGTAGGTACATAATAAATCCCAGACTCATTAGCATCCTTGCAAAACATTCTTTAGATGTCCAATAAAGAGGTAACAACTCCTTTCTCCATGCTACTTTTGTAGCCCATTTACTTGCCATACATTATTTTTCTTGAAATTCCTATTGTACTTGCAATACATACATTGATACAGGTAGAGACTTAACAGACATTTTTTAAATCATTTGAGTCCCTCATTTAGAATTTTACAGTTTTAAAGTAGTTTTATTTGTCTCAATCCCATTTCCTGGAAGATACTGGCCAAAATCATAAATACAAATATACAGAAAATGAAATTAGGACAGGCTAATAAATAAGCATTGCTGTAGCCCACCATTTAAATCAGGTCCCTTCATTTCCCAGCTCAAGTTATTTTTCATGACTTATGCCCAGCGTTGTTTTTCCAAAAATCCCACCTTTTACCATGTCTTTGATCTGAATTCTTTTCGGGGAGTTTTGAGTTCTAGATTCACTTATGTTGACCTTGACTGATCTTAGTGGCAATGGCCTGATAACCTGCAGGCCCCTCTCCTGTGATGGATTAAGATACCCTGTAGGCAGTCCAAGTGATCCTCAGTGAATATGGCTGTTCCACAGGCCCCACAAGTCCATGTGACTGGAACTTCTATCTACTATGGGTCAACATATTCTAAGAGGAAAGATATGTTTTTAAAAACTCTGCTTCAGTCTTATATACTTCTAACGGACGTAAGAATGAGATCACAGATATGTCACTCATATTACTGTCACAAACAAGTATCCTTAGTAAATACGTAACTGCCCAGGAAAGATGATGTTGGTCTTTTATTGATGAAATCTGTGTCTTTTTAATGAGCTAATAAAGCATTATTTCTTATATATTGATTCACATCCCGCCTCAAAGTTTAAAGAATACTTCAAAGAAGCTTACAATGATGCATCCAGTATATCTAGATAGAAACAATTTTAAATTAATAACACAAATATTGCAAATAAAGGGCAAATATGAAAATTTGGGGTAAAGAATGAATAGTTTGCCGAGCATACACAGGGAAGTTCTTGATAAGTGAGTCTCAAAATTCATAAGAAACATAGTGTAGAAAAGGATGAAAAGAATCCTATCCATGAAATGAAGAAAACCATATAATAAGCATCTTTGCAATTGGAAAGGTTATATCAGAAAATACTTGGAAAGTACTAAGGTGGTTTCTTTAAAAAGATAGCATACATGCAGCAAATGTTGGTACTTGTTAAAAGTATGTGGATGTTCTGATACTGAAGCCAGAGAGAACATAATCTTCAGATCCTCCCTAAAAGCATCAACTGTGTGTTGGGTAATTCTTCCCAACTTCCCTATAGGAAATAGATAGGTGAAGTCCCAGGAGTTGTTTCTCATGATGTCCTCAAAAGGCCCAGATGCCCTGCTCTACAGTACACTTCAAGAAAAATTCTTCCATGTCCCAAGAAAACAGCTCTCTGATAGCCTCATCTTTATGTATTTTGAAGCTTTGTTATTAGAAACATATGTATTCAGAAATGTGGCTCTGTTAATGAATTAACCACTTTATCAATATGAAATAGCCATTTATCTCTTTTTGTTTACTTTGGCTCTGAAATTTGTGTTGTCTGTTTTAGTCATGGCACCTTTTAATATTTTTTTCATTTATGGAAAAAGGATAAAACAAAATTTACTAACAAAATAATAGGAGAATAATAATAGTTAATGTAGTATATGTTATCTTTAACATAGTCACTCAGGAACACGATATGAGCAGAAAAATTTCTCCAATCGGTATTAGCACAAACCTACCTTGTTAATGATCAAAGACACACACACTAATAGTGTAACTGACTTGCATTTTTCTCTTTTCCCTACTGTTCTTTCCCCATTCACCCATCCTAGTTCCTTTTCTTTCTGAACAATTTCTTCCAATTTCACATCTATTGTACATTTTAGATCTTAATTACTCTTTCATTTTCTCACACAAGGGAGACAATACAATGTTTATACATGTGAGTCTGATTTATTTCACTTATGAGCATGGTCTCAAGATGTGTCCATTTATTTACCTATAAAATTCTCAAGTTTATCCTTCTTTATGGCTGAGTAGTACTCCATTGTATAAAAATACCACAGTTTTAATTCATTCCTTGATTGATGGGCATTTGGGATATTTGCACTTTTTCAAAAATTAGTGTCAGTATGGTATATTATATATTTATGCATACTTTCACTTCACTTATAAGAATTTAAAACAATATATTTCCACTTCTCCATTTGTACTGCTGTCATATTTACTTACATATATGTCATAAAACTCACAATATATTGACATTATTTTTGTTTGAAAATCAAATAACTTTTAATGATATTTCAATAAGAAAATGAATTTCTTTTACATTTACTCACATAATTAGGATTTCTAGAACTTCTTCATTTTCCTTGAGTATATCCAAATTTTTACCTATTACTATATCACTTCCTTCTGCATTATTTTTAAAACACTTTTTGTAACGAAGTTCTGCTATAGATTAAAAATTCCTCTTCTCCTCCACATCCTTCTCCTTTCTCTTACTCCTTTTCCTCCCTTCCCCTCTTCCTCCCACCTCCCTTTCCCCCTTCCTCCTTCTTCTCCTCCTTCTCATTATTCTCCTTCATTTGTCTCCCCCTCCTCTTCCTTTTCCTTCTGAGAACAGGGTGTCATTCGGTTCACCAGGTTGACCTCAAATTCGATGGATCAAATAAGCTTTCTGCCTCAGCCTCCCAAGTAGCTGAGACTACAGGTGTGTACCACAGAACTTATCTTGGTTGGGATGAATTCTTTTAAGGGTTCTTTTCTGAGAATACTTACCCTTCATCTTCAGTTTTGAAAGAAGTTTTTTGCTGTCATGACATGTACATGTTTTCTTTTAGTACTTTAAAAATATTCTCTACTCCTTTCTCACTTGCATTGCTTCTGATGAGCAGTCTACTTCATTCTCATCACTGTTTCTCTGCACCCATTATGTCCTGTTTATAAAGCTGCTTTTAGAGGTTTTTCATTATCAGAGGTTTTTAACAATTTGATAATGATGGAATTTGGTATAATTTTCTTCATGCTTCTTTTGTTTAGGCTTTGTCAAGATTTTTAGATCTCTTTAGAGTTCTTAAAATCTGGAAAATTTAAGGTGATTATCTCTTTCAGTATCTTTGACCATTACCTCCATTTTTCTTCTCCAAACACATGCATATTATACTAACTGAAGTTATCCCAAAGTTAACTGAATTTTTTCAGTCTTTTTTTTCCTATTTTATTTCAGATAATTACCACTGCTACATTTGCAAGTTCATGAATATTTTCTTCTCTGATATCCAATCTCTCCGTTACCCCATCCAATGTATTTTGCATTTCATGCACTGTTGGTCTTCTAATACATTCTGTCATTACTTCTTAAGTCCACTTTTTCTTCTAGCTTACTGAACATAAGTGATACACTAAAAATAATTGTTTATGTGTCATGATAACCTTATCATCTGTGCTTTTTCTGCATCAGATTTTATGGGTTGATTTTCATCTCATTTATGAGTCATACTTTCCTGCTTATTTCCATGACTAGTAATTTATATTGCATGTCAAATGTCATAAATTTTGCTGCACTAAATGCTGAATATTTTTGTTTCTTTATAAATATTCTTGAAGTCTGTTCTGGTAAACAATTACGTAAAAATAGTTTGACCTTTTCATATCTTACTGTTCAGTTTTATTACTTCAGAACCAAACTTAGATTAGAGCTAAATTCCCCCCACTAGTAAGACAAAATACTTCTGAACACTATACATTATGCCTACTGAATTATGAGGTTTTCCATTCTGGATGGTGATAACAGGAAAAATTCTTCAACCTATAGGAGTACTGAGATATTTCTAATTACTTCAGATCTCTCAGTTCAAAACCTTGGGTATTTTACCCACACACAAATTCTAACCAATTACTACTAAAGACCTGGCAGACGCAGCACAAATATCGAGTCTATTCCTCTTCTCCGCCTCTCTTCTCCTCTCCTCTCCTCACTTTTACTCTTCTCTTTTCTCCCATACTCTGCTCTGTGAACTCCAGTCTCCTGCCCTCTCTTAACTCATAAAAACTCTTAGCACAACCTAGATTTCCCCTTTTACTACCAGAGTGTGGAAACTCTCTTTAGGCAGCAAGTGGGAGCCAATTATATGATTCACCTAGTTCGTTTCCTTTGTCTCAGGGACCAGCCTTCCTTTCTTCCCTACTTGATGCCTGGTATCTTGAAAAGCATGACTTATTTTATATACTTTGTATATTTTTCTTTTTCTTTCATCTTGTTTTGGTTTGTTTGGTTTTGGTTTTGTTTTTTAGTTCATTCAGTAAAAGTGTAGCTCTGGCTTATATTACTCCATCTTGTGCACAAGAAGGAATCCTGATGTTCTGGTCTTAGCTGATGAAGGAAGTCAGACATTTTACTTCAATTCCAATGGCCAGCTAGAAGCACTTCATCAAGCTTTGTTCTCCTCTGCAGTGGTCCCCTAATTACCTGTAGTTTTGATTCAATCATGTGCCTCTCTCTTGCTTGGATCTTGCCCTTTTACTCTCTCTCCCGCCTCTCTTTCTCCACTTTTATCATTTTCTCTTCCTTTTTATTCATTACTGTCTTCTCCTCTTTCTCTTTCCCTTTCTTCTCATTCCTCTCAAGCACTCAGCTACCACTCCCAGCCAGTAAGTGACAAATTCCAAGCAAGGATCTAGGGAGTCAAAATGAGTCAAAGAACATCCTGGCTTTCAATGAGCATCTATGGTTTTTTTCTATGTGTACAATTTTCAAAATTTATATGGGACAAATTAGAAAAATGCACATCATTGTGGTTCAGCTGAATGTAATGCAACGAATGTGCTCTTTGAAGCGCGAAAGTATGGCCCTTTATCACTGATAGACTGTAACCAGGTCCTTGGGTTCAGATCCTTTGGTTCTCAGTTTCCTTCAGAAGAATGTAGTAAGCATTAAATGAGATAACATGCAAGAAGTGCCCATCACAGCATCTGGCACATAGTAGATGTTCAATAAATGTTGGTTTCCTTCTTTCTAATCATCTTCTCTCCCAGTAACTGCCTACCTTGCCCTCCGTGAACTCTTATAGTGACCCTCTCATGGGGTGATGCCAACACCATGCTTATGTTTCAGGAATGCAACTGAAAACGAGTAGCATGAGGGTTTTTGCAAAGCAGAACTAACAAATTGTAACCTGAGAATCATGGAGACATTTATTTCTTTGTTAGTTTCATTTAACACTACTATTGCAATGATTACCTAGGTAAGCAGAGGTAGGGGAAAGATTCTAATCCAAGGTATTAAAAAATACAGAAAGTTTAGATGCATTTTTTCTCAGTGAGATTAACCTTCTACTAAATTGTTATGAAGAGAGAAGCCAAGCAAGCAGACACACAGGACAAGAGACCTTCAAGGTCAGAGAGCATAGAGACATACTGTAGCGGTCTGTCATAGCAATGAAAACACAAGTTTAAATTTAAGCCATCACAGTCTTCTACCACACTCCATTACTTTTACTTCCTCAGTGGGCTACCTCCTCTCACATCTTTAAGCTTTTGACCTTGCTATCCACTCTGCCTAGAGTGTCCTTCTCCCTTCTTCCTAGGCCAACCTGACACCTCTCTAAAATCCAGGCATAAAATGACCTCCTCAGAAACTTCTCAGTACCTCCACTCTTCCCTTCTAGGCTTGATTAAGTCTTTCCAAAGCTGCAGTAACTTAATGTGGAAAAGGAAAAAATAAGCAGAGACGATTAAGGCAAATTTATTTGAGATTAGTTCAGCTCATGTGAAAACCTGGAATGATATTGAGATGCAAATCTCTAAAAGGATTCTACACTACAGAGAGATTTTCTCATAGGATCAGAGTCCAGCCTATGCTTAGCAGCCTCAGTATGAGTCAGTGGCTCAAAGGATACCAAGCATCTGAAATGCTGGGCCTAAGAAACACACACAGGCACAATATCATATAGTTATACATAATAAAGTACCCCCCACCCTGCATGCCACGGATACACTGATGCACAGTCAAAGTTCCTCTGACAACCCCTTTAATAGGCAGCACCTCATCTTGATCCCTGCTTTTATGACAGGTCAACTGAAACAACCAGAAAACTACATGGGAATGTTGCAAGGATCATTACAATTAAGAGGCCTTTTTTCTTTCTTTTTGTCCTAGAGGAACTAAGATCTCACTGCAGGAAAGTAAATCCTATATGACTTGGCACAAATTCTTCCACATGCACACGCTCACAGCACACAAATGTGGGAAAGAAGAGTCATGGGCATGAGCTCATTGTGCAGACAGATCATTTGCACATCCAATTAGGTGAGAGAAGAAATCGAAAAACCCAATTACTTTATCTCAGGTATCCTAAGTTGTTATTTCCTTCCTTGCCTATTTTCAGAATAAAACCCACTCTGACCGCCTCTGTAATATGGTACTGTAGTGTGTGTACGAGGTATTGTGCAATTTGCTTCTGCAACTCCTTGCTCACATTCCAAATTGGAGTCTTACACTTCAAGTTCTTTCTTCCTTCAAGAACATAATATGCGTTAAAGTCAGATAATTTCTCAAATGAAAAAAAAATTGTCAGAGATGGCTACATTGTCTTTGTTTCAATAATGGTCAGGTGGGATCGTAAAACGCTTAATCTGCCAAGTGTTTGTTTATTGTCCTAATTGGTATATAACTGTGCCAATATGACTAAAATAAATCAGCCATAAACAAGTAAAGCCAGTATTTTTTAAAACCTCCTTAATGAATTAAACAAATCTGTGTGTGATCAGGGGTGAAACTGGATGGACGCCCAATTCACATTTGCAGTTTGATTCCAGCTCCCACAACCTGGGTACTAGTCAGCCCCCAAACGGCAGGCAGCAGCGACAACTGACCTTTCATGATGGGGATAAACATGAACAGAGGCCTCGTTGCTTCTCCATAATTTAATGGCCATTAGCCATGCTATAAACATGGCCACCAGAGGAAACCATTGACTATTTTAAGATCGCATTTTTCACTAAAAAGACTCAATGCTGGTGTAATGTACATCCAGTTGAAAGCTTAGTGCAAAGTAGATGAAAAATATTAATTCTATAAACATACAAATTCAAATATAAACACAAATTTTTGAAAAATACATTAGCATAATATGTAAGAGAATGTAACACTGAGCGACCTCTACCGGGAGTTTTTCAGCTTTGCTGTGTTACCAAAATGACATCTCTTCCAGCAGTGTAAGCACAGGTTCATACCTGAGAAATCAATCTATCAATGAAATCTACTACATTAATAGAATGTAGGAGTAAAGCACCTTAGGACATCAGAAACAAAAAGAAGTAGAAGTTACTGAGAATGACAAAATCTATGTACCAAAACCTATAGCAATCATTATAATTAATGGGAAAATTAGACATTTCCTTCAGCTGGAAAATGACAAAAATTGATATGATTACTATTACTGCTTAACATAGAGGTCCCTGTCTATGTCTTAAGAAACTTATACACAAGAGGTGTGAGGATAAAGAGTCAAATTGTCAATACTTGCAGGTGACATGTTCATTACCAATAAACTAAGATTTTTAAAGAAACTTCCTAAATGCAGAATTACTTGCAAAAAATAACATCTTTTTCTACACAAGCAATAATTACCTAGAGAATACAATTTTAAGAAAAAGTCACTTCTAAAATTTATAACATACTTAGAAATTAACAAGTTAAACATGACAAAATTTCTACTTTCAAAATAGAATAATGTTTTTAAACTCTAATAAGAAATATGAAAGATCTTTGTTGTCTAGATAATTCCAAAGCAAGGATATAGAAACTGCTGATGGGAAAATAAAGAGGAGTAGCTATTAGAAAGTTATCAGATTAAATAAGCAATCTTGCTTCTGGGAATATACTCCCCCATGTGTTTCACAACACCTTGCAAGAAGACAAAACTGGAAGGGACGCCAGCCCAGAGCACTGTTTGCAGTCTGCGAAGCCCTAAGCAATCTAAGTGTCCACTCATGCCCAGGTATTGTAAAGCATAACCCAGGCAGAGCACACTGCAGACGGAAGAGACACACTGCAGCATGACAGATCTTTAAAACACAGTGCTGAGTAGAAGAAAAAATAGAGTACAATCCACAGACTAATTTATATAAATTAGGAAACATGCTCATAAACAGTAACATGCATTTTACAGCAACACATTCTGAAAATCAGATACAATATAATAAAATACTTTATATGGTCTGGAAGAGAAAGGTGGAAGGTAACAAGGGAAGTGAGGAACGGAAGTATGTGAATACCAAGTTTGAGCCCAACCTGGACCACTCAGGGAGGCCGCGTCTCAAACTAAATAATAATAATAATAATAAAAGATTTATATATATATATATATATATATATATATATATATATATATCTCAATGTGAAGGTCCTAGTTTCTGTTCCCAACAATGCCAGTGAGAGAGAAGGAGGGAGGGGACATAAATGAATAGATGAATGAATGGGTGAGTGAATGGAAGCATCTCTTAACTCCCTGCGGTTCCAAACACAGCAGGCACTGATGAGCATAAACACAGCAGACTTTAGTATGTATTATCTCATTGCTTCTATCTATGCTAGGATATATTTTATTTACCAAACCAATATATTGAATATATCAGATTTTCCTCTAAAGAAAAAAAGACAAGTATTTTTAAAGAAAGCCTATGACTTCCTTTCTTTCCATACGTTAGAGAAAAAGAATCAAGTTCATACACTTCTCAAGAACATTTTCAGCTTTTTAAAAAATGCATTAAGCAATACTTTGTCCTGCTTTGAAAATGTATGATGGCTACAAAAAGAATTATAGATTGATTGAAAAGAAGAAAACAAGGCAAGAGAAGAAATGGATAAAGAAAAAACCTACAGCGGGGTAGTGAAAACAAAAACTAAAATTAATAATTGTATCATTTCCTCATCCAATTTAAAAAGCTTACACTGAAGTGTACAGCTGGGTGGAAAATCACTTTCTGAATTTGCCCCTGATCCAGACTGCCCAGTGTGACACGGATTTGGAAGCACAGCCTTGGGTAGATCCTTCCTTTCTTCCCTGCTGCATGATCAGTGCACAAATGCATGTATTTAGGGAGACACTTTCAGAACTGGCTGCCCGGCCAGTTCCATCTGCGTTGCTCTACTCCCATCTACTGATAAAACGCTGCTACTTCTCCTGCAGCTCCGAGTCAGCCCTGTGCACCGGGCAAGCCCTGTCCTGCATCCATTCAGGCTGGAATGTGAGGACTGAGCGTTGTAAATCTCTCCTTCTCGAGATTCTCAGGTCAATGTATGTGTGTGTTTCAAGAATAATTAACAATATCCTGGCTTACTGATGGGATGAGTTACTGTTTTCCTATTATTTACTTCACTTTTGACAATCAAACAAACGACAATTATCACTTGAAGCTGTTTCCTCTTCTTTCTTTCTTTCTTTTTTTTTTTCAAGAGGGGTGCGAGTTTAATTAGGAAAGAATATCACACGTTTTGTGGTAGCATTCAAAGCACATCATTAATCTAAATCTGTTGCTAAGATATTTTTTTTCTTTCTTTTCCTCACCAAGGATCATTCATGGCCTGAAGAAGCGACAGGGACCTAGTAGTAAATGATGCTTAGGATGTGGTCAGGATCCTTCTCGGGCAGGGTTTTCCAGCTAAGGGCAGTATATAAATGGACTGCCCAATGTGTTTTTGAGTGCTGGGGTAAGATTTAAGCATTGGTTCAAGAGACATCGCCCCTGAATCATCACAAAAGTGCTTATTTGATCAAACAGCAGTCATTTGAGAAGTTACAGCAAATTTTAGTTGCATTTCCTGGAGTATTTCCCTTACCCCACAAACCAAAAGATAAGACAGTTCACTTTGTTTATTGTTGTTGTTCTGTTTTTGGTGGGACTGGGGATTGAACTCAGACCCTTGTGCATGATAGGCAAGCACTCTACCACCGAGCTACATTCCCAGCCTGACAATTCACTTTTAAGTTTTCTCTACAAGATTAGTTTAGTCTAAAAGAAATTAAAGGTCAGTTTTATCTTCATTCATCAACACTCTTTTAATCAAAGTTGATGCCTCACTCCACTGATTACCCCTTCATCAAACACTGACCTGAAAACCTGACACCAAGCTTCCCCGTGTGACCTGGCTAATTAGGAACTTGGTTGTTCCACCTACAGCCTCGGAGAAAAAGGGACAGTGGAGACACTCCAAAGAGGTGGCCTCTTTATGGAGAAAGGTCCAGCAAAGAAGTCAGTGGTAATTACCATGAAGCAAAAGAGACCATGTACTCTTTGGACATTATTGGTCCATAAAATGTCTGGAGATTTATATCAGAAAACAAAAGTCTCATGCTTTGAATGTCAAACTGAACTAAATTAGCCAGGCATGATTAACTGGAAGACAGAGAACCCTGTTGGGACAGTAGAGAAAAGCCTAGTAAACAACTTGGATCAAATAAGCTGTATTACCGCAGGTTTCCCATCATAAAGCTGTGTGGGTCATTCACATGCAAACACTGGGTTACATCCTCTGTCAACTGAACTTCACATGTTCATTTCTAGCAACACACAAAAGGGAAAGAGAGAACTTGATGAGAAAGAATGCTGCTGCCATTCTATTCAGAAAGTGACTGTCCCAGAGGAAGAAAGTGCTAGGACAAAGGATTCTGTCATTCCCGACTCAGATGTCAGGATTTTCATAAATCAAGACCTACTAACTGAAAGTTGGTAGCTTTACATGAAGCCCTGCTAAAGAAGTAATAGTCTACTCCAAGGCAGGAAGAAAAATATGGATTTATGCTGGATTTACAGGCAGTTTATGTGTTGGTCTCCAAAGTTTCAATTCCCTGAAAGATTTAGGTTGAGTGACTTGGTGGAATTTTCATTATATATTTTGACATTACAACCCAGCCCCACTCAACAGGCTTACCTTGTACACTCAATCTTTCTGAGCCCAACCTTTCTCTTCATAAGACACGGACCATAGAAGAACATTTTTGTTAAGGAAATTAAGTGAGGCAACCTGCACAGGGCCTGACAAACACTGGGTGCCGTTCACACCTTCCCATAGAAAATCGAGAGACCTGGATGCAGACCAGGACTTTGTCAGCATGAACAGTCTGCTTGCCTACAATCTCTGAGCCATGGTTTTCTTGGGTGAAACTAGGTGATTGCACTTAATGGGTTCAAAACTTCTTCCAGCCTTGTCTTTGCTTGACCTGGTAGTCAATCGTCTATTCTATCACTTTTCAGATCACATGTGTGATTCTTTGTTACAAGAATATCAAAGTTGATATAAACAGCCTTAGATACCCTGCAGCTTTTCAAGAAACTATTGTAGAATGTCCCCAAAGAAGAAATTTAAAGTCCGTTTATTTGTTGAAAGTTTGCTTTGTGCCAGGTACAAAGCCTTCTTTTAATTCTCACACCACTCACTGAAGGAGGAACTATTTTTTTATCTCTAGTCACATGGGTGGAGAAACTGAGACAGAACGCCTTTAAAAAATGTGACCATAGGCTTCTTAGACTGTGGAGGGGTTAGAATTAAATCTACTTTTTTAACTAATTTGACATAAGAATATTCTCTGGGTTAAAATATCCAGCAAACCCATTTTTTAAATTTTCTCATTCATAGGCTAAGAATGGTCATACCTTTAATGCTATCTGGATGATTAAGAGTAAATTAAAAGAGTTTCTGGTTCCAGATGATGGAACAAATGCATCCAATGACATTCTGGTCTTTAAATATTCCCATGGGAAATATCATATAGAAATATGAAAGTAAATACATCCTGCACTACATGTACATTAAGAAAATAAGGGTGAAATGGTAACACAGTCAGATAACACAGATAATTTAAATTTAAAATAAAAACTAGAGGACAAAAATTTGATTAGTTGGGTGAGATACTTAATTTTATAATTTTAGTGTGGTGCTGCCAATGTCTTAATAAATGCACACAAAGAGAAGATAGAACTAATTTTCCTGAGATGTAGAAACTCAAGGAATAGAAGGAGAAATGATCCTAGCGGGGGGGCGGGGTTGATGGGTCAGTGCCCTCCCTCAATCACCAAGATTTCTCTGTTCAGTTTCTAGGCAATGGAATCAAGGTTCATCACCTGCAAGAGACTGCACCCTAAAAGCAAGTGACTGAGTGACCAGAAGAGAATGTGTGCTTTAGGGTAGATGATACATCTCCATTGCAAAGCTCCCCATATTGCAACATGGCAGGTAATGGAAGATGGTTTGGCCGCACCCCAAAGAGATGCCAACACTTTGTCATACCGGCTTGTGCTATGGTCTGAATATTTGTTCCTTCATAGCATTCATAGGTTGAAACCAAACCATCACTATTATAGCAAGGGCACTGGAAGGTGAATAGGTTTTTTTTTTTTCAATTGCTCATTGGTACAGTTTAGACATATGTACTGATCACATTCATCTTAGGGAATTTGTACCTGTACATGATACTTCTTCATTCCTCTTTGTTTCCCCATTCCCCTCCCTTCTCCCTACATTTCTTTTACTTTTATTTTTGAAATTTGTATTTTAAAGAGAATAAAACCAAGCCCCCCCCCAAAAAAGAATAAAGCCAATCAAAACAAAGCAGTGTAAGTGATACAGGACTTCAAAGTAAGGTAATTGGAAATCAATAATGGTTTCCATAATGTTTCTTGCTCTCTTCAAAATAGCTTCCCATACCCTCAGACATAGTAAAAATGAAACAAAACAGAACACAATAGAACCAATAAAAACAAAACAATGAATGCAATAAGGGACTTCAAAACAAAATAATAGTAAATCCAAAATAGCTACCATAATGTATCTTGTTATCTTTGAAATAGCTGCCCATGCCATTGGATATAACAAAATCAAACAAGACAAAACAGAATGAAACCCAACTCAACAAAACAATGAAAATGATACAGAACTTCAAAATAAGACAATAGGGAATCAACCACCTTCAGAAGGAGATCCCCCATAGATGCTACATTGTGTATTGTTATCCTCTAAATAGATGATCAGCCTACTGAATTTAGGCCTGCAAAGTCAGTGAAACTCTAAACACTAACAGCATTAAGTTGTGTTGTACCTGAATAGCTATCATCACAGCCTGTTTTTCTCCAGATCAGCTGGTCATTTATGGCAAGGGGGACACACCAAAAGGGGCTGGCATCTGGTTCTCCCACAGTGGCCCGCACATGGTGTTGACTTGCAGGGAGGGCTTGCTTCTTGTTGACTTCTTGTTTTCCACCCCTGCAGTCTGCAAATGGCACAGACTCATGGGAAAAGGCTGGCACCTAGTTCTCCTTCAGCAGCCCACACATGGTGCCAACTCATTTTTTTTTGTACCAAGGGATCAAACTCATGACCTCCCATTTGCTAGGCAGGCACTTGTGCCACTGAGCTAAACCCCTGGGCCCAAGGCGATTAGATTTTAAGGCCTCTCTCCTACAAACAAGAAGTCCAGTTGTGCAATATGAGGTTACGAGAAGGCACCATCCACAGGAGAGGACCCTCACCAGACACCAAGACAGCCAGCACCTTGATTTTAGGCTTCCCAGCCTCTGTAAATTTGAGCAATAAATTCTGTCATTTGCAAATTACCTACTCTTAAGGTTTATTACAGCAGCCTAAATATACTAAAACACCTATGTACAGATAGAGAAATGTTTAGTATCACAGGAAAAATAAGCCAGCTAACTACACTCAACAATTTATTTTTCAGTCATGCATAGGGAAACTCAGCCAAGAATCAGGGGGTATTGAACAATACAACATGGGGGAAAAAAGCTAAGATGAACAAATATGTTTACCCTAAAGGGAAGAAGATGTCAAGAAACAGAAGATAGCTGTCTACAACCCCACAAAAAGTCCAGTTTGCTGAATCCATTAAAATACAAATAGGAGCATTCAGGAATGAAATGAGTTCTTGGAAATTAAAAATATTATAGCTGAATTTAACAAAAGGGAGTATAAAGTCAAAGTAATCTATATAGCATGTCACTTTATCACAAAGGGGAAAATTAAGAATGCAGTTGTTATAGTATGGTTGGATGGCCCCCATTTAAGCCTCATGTAATCATGGACAGGGCTGAGTCTGGCACTGCAACTGGTGGTATGAGTACTGCACTCACCCAGGGGTGGAGCTGACATACAGTGTAAGGGCAGGAAGAAGGCGTGTCTTGCTCTGTCTTGCCAGTTTGCACCTTACCGTTCATGGCGGCCATGAATAGTTGCCCTGCCAGACCACCCTGCCTTGCAGCCAGCTGAATATGGACCGAAACCCCCCAAAACTATAAGATATAGCCCTTTCCTTCCCTAATTTTGGGCATCAGGTATTCTGTCTCAGCAATGAGAGAAAAGTAACTAAGACAGCAGGCAATCAATCCATGAAGTCCAATAGCCATCTCCTTTAAAAATTGGAAAGGAAGAAATTTATCAAGATTTAATTTTAAATTATCAAAGAAACATGAAACTTCTGACTGAATGATTCCATTGATTTTTAAACATAATTTAAAAAGTATAAAGAAATCTCAGAATTCCAGTATAAAGAAACTGTCTTTAAAGTTATTAGAGACATGGGAAAAAATCAGTTTATTTACAAAGAACTAAGAATCAGATTGGCATCAGAATTATCATCAAAAAATTAACTGCTAAGAAATAATGGAGTCATGTCTTAAGACTTATACAAGGACATTATTTTAAATCTATATTCACTCAAACTATCAGTCAAGAATGATCGTTTTAATAAAGACATTTTTAGATAGGCAGAAAATATAAAACTGTTTTTAAATTACTTGAAAATACACTACAAAAAAGTGAGACATACACATAATGAGAGAAAACAGAGAATAACAAAATTAGAGGGGCTAATTTTGGATAAAATAAATGAACTCCAGGCATCAATGGTGTGAAATAAACTGGGAATCCATCCAAAGAAGAAGGAAGTCATAGAGCACTTGGAAAAACCTTTTAAAAAGTGATCCCATTCAACCATATGATTCAACAGCCTAAAATTAATAAAAAATATAATAGAGAGGGCACATTTCTTGTCTCCATATGAAAAAAAATAATTAGATGCTTCAGTAAACTAAAATAGTACATAAAAGGAAGTGCTTAAATACAAGATATTTTGAAAGAGCATACATCAAAGATAAGCAAGAGTCATTTCAATGATTAATACATAAAACCACTGCTGGAAATACAAATTCAAATTCAATTCTATTGCCAGTTTTATCTGTTCACTTAGTTCTTACGATGATGCTTAGTTTCAAGCAATGATCAGTATAGTATTTTGTTCCTAAGTGAAAAGCAAAAGAAACTCAGAGACATCCAAAAATTCAGGCATATGGAATTCAAGTTTAGACTATGTTCCTGACACCATCAACACTGCAGGCTAAATATTATGCCTACAGTCCCTTTGGACTTTAAAATATTGCATGTACTTAGGGTTTATGTACAATGTTCTTCTATCATTAGAGTGATCACTCATTTCCTACAAATCTTGCTGAATAACAGAGATGTAAATTTATCATTATTTTCAGCATAAAGTTGTTTCAAGCAGAGTTTATTGACAGGAGTGTTTAAGCTATTATGTGAATCATTATTTTAAACTGGGTTATGTGATGCAGAAATAGGAGCACCAAGTGAGCATATGATCACAATGTTGTTGGTTCCAGGTCTCATTGTTTGGAATTGGTGTCTAAATTTCTGTTCTGTGTCTGGTTGGTTCCAAATTTATGACCAGGTCTTCTTTCTGTCACTCTTCTCCTCTGTGTCCCTTGGTCTCCAGTTCCTGCCACATCTATAAACCACCTCATTTTCATTACTTGACGCTTATTCCCATCTCTTCCTTTGAATTTTCAGATTATAATCAAGAGTTATATTTTAAATTTTTCATCCTTTGAATAGTTTCATATCCGCAATTATAAATTTTAATTGTGGTCTCAAAAATGTGAGTAAATGAACAACTGAATAAATAATCAAGCCTCTATGCTGAGCTGTGTATTCCCAATAATTTTTAAATTTCAAAATAGCTTAAATTTTTTAGAAAATTTATACATACTACAGAGTTCCTATGTATCCTATACCCAGTATCCCTTATTGTTAACCTCTTCCATTAGTATAGCACATTTATCATCATAACTAACCAAAAATGATACTTTATTATTAACTACAATTCACACTTAATTCCAATTTCTTTAGTTTTTACCTGAAATCTATTTTCTGGCTTACAATACCATCCAGGAAGCCAAATTACATGTAGTCATTATGTCTCTTTCAGCTTGATTTGGGTGCAACAGTTTCACAAGACTTGTTTTAGATGACCTTGACAATTTGAGGAGTACTAACTAGGGATTTGGTTGACACCTCAAGTTCAGTTTGTCTACTGTTTTCTTTATAATTAGATGGAGGCTGTCAGTTTGGGAAGAAGACCACAGTGGTAAAGCAACATTCTCTTCACATCGTATCTATAGTACACGCTATCAGCATAATTTAAAACTGCTTGTGCTGATATTTGATGCTGAATGAAGTAGCGTTTTCCCTAATGTAAACTTTTGCCCTTTACATACTGCACTCTTGGAAAGAAAGCTACTATGTACAGGTTATGTGCCCTGTATAAGCTGATTTTCTTTTCCGGTGAGTCAGTGGCTATCAATACAAATTTTCCTGTATAGGTTCGAAAAACACAAGGGAAATGTGAACAAGCTGATCTCACAATTGTAGGCTGGAAACAATGTGGGACAACTGGAAGATAAGTACCCTTGGAGTGAAAAACAGCACTAGTTCTCAGTCACCATAGGTAACTCTCAGTGACCCTCTGAGGCCACTTGTACCATTCTACCTCCAAAACATTGTCAGAGGACAATCCACATGTGAAAAATGTGGTCCCTTCCTTGATGAGCTTCTGCCGTGGTCCCTAGAAGAGTTCAACAACAGCAGCAGTCTCTGTCCTGTGACCATTCCCACCTCCTGGGGCTGAACAGGTGAGGGCTGAGCAGAGGGCAGTAGCAGAAAGACCACCGAATACAGAATCCTAACTTCATCCTCAAATGTCACGCTGAGCACCATTCACTGGAGTGCAATGCATCAGATCATCTGTCATAGGATTATCCTAAGCAGCAATTCAGTTAATATGATTTGCTTCATAAACCTGAGTATTCAGGGTAACAATAAAGTACCAAAGTGTAGCTATCCGGAAAAATATCCATGAGGAGTCCAACGCTGCTGAGCACTGCGGGATCCTTGGTCATTACCAACATACCATGCCCTTTTCCTGTTTCCTGGAACCAACTGGCCCAAGCATTAAGAACACTCTATAGACTTGTGTCTTGTGATCAGAATCCCAGATCTAAAAAGTATGTTAATTTGAATGCAGTGAGGCACCTCTGCGCTAAAGCCGATCATGAAGTTGAATTAGAAAGGCCAGAGGTAATCTCACAAGCACTTTGGCCCCTCTGTGTGACCATCTCCCAAGGAACAGAGGTGGGGTGCATCCTCATTCCTGACCCCACAACCAGATGGGATAAATCCTGACCAACTCAGAGTGAGTCTCAGTGAAAGTTACTTTGAAAGGTATTAGGAAGCTGGCTCCACATTGGTCTTCATACTGCTGGAGAGAAGTTCTCCAGATTCAACATTCAATTAACTAACATAGTTGCAAAATCCTGCATTTATTTAACAAAAATATTTATGGAGGGAAGCAGTATTTAGAACAGTTTATATATAAAAATACCTCAGAAAGATACTTGCCCTCCTCCTCTGTGGCATTCTCTTGACCCCCTGCGGTTTCTGCTCACCCAATGTTCTTGAATGCCCTTAGCCATTCTTCAAATGGCCATTGCTGTGCTGTATCATCATAACTCACAGAGAATAACCAGATGTCTTTTCAGCCATTTGTCCGAAATGACAGTAATATTTTATGAAGGGCAGTGACAAGCAACATGTTGCTGAATTTCATTTAGCATATTGAGTTTAAACAGTGAGAACCCGAGGTCTGATTGTCCTCCAAGATAACCCGAGGGAAATGGAGAAGAGCAAACATATGTTGAGGACTTACTAAGTGCTACATACTGAAATAAACACTTTATATGTCATCCATTCATTTGTCTGAAAAACTGAGGATGGATACAATGGTATTCAAAAATACTCCCTTAAAATCTTAGGCAATTCCATGTGATAAATTATATTCTCTGGCATAAGCATAGGCCACGTTAGGCAGTAAAAACTGGAGAAAAACTAAGACATGAAGAATAATTCAAAGCAAGCAAAGCATAGGAACCAGATGCAGTCTGGCCAGGTGCTCAGAAGTAGAGAAAGGGTAAAAACGAAAGTCCATCTATTTCTAAATAAGTGAATGTATGATCTGATTGAACAATTTATAACTGATCTTTGCCACTTGATTGGTAAGACTTTCCATTTCCACTTCAATCCAAAAATGTTAGTATATTTTTAAATTGTGCTCATAGTCAGTTTTTCTTCCATCTACAATTAGCAGAGCACTAATTAAATACATGCATACAAACTAATTTTCATATTCAATTTCATAGCTCCCTTTAGGAGAGCAAAAAAAAGTGTAAGATACTATTTTCAACTTTGTGTCAACCACGTTGGGGCTTTGTAGACCTTATTGCATTTCGTTCATTTACTCCTAAATTCAAATGTGAATAAGGATAATAGTCCGTTTTACAGAGAAGAAAACATACTTGACATTGTCAACTCCACAGCCTGGTCACACTCAGAGAACAGAGTATGAGACCAAGTTCCAGACCCTCAGGCTCCCAGAAGTGATTACAAATGGTGTGCAAAGCCACACGAGCCAGCTGGAGAAGCAGGGAGGTCCCTCTCACCAGGAAAACTCCAACTTTGTTGAGCACGGTAGGAGGAAGGTATTGGCATGTTGTCACAGAGTTGTATCCCCCTTAGGAAGAAGTCTAGAGGCAATGCCTTCTCAAATCCTTTGCAACATTCCAGTTTATTTGATTATCAGACAGCGACCATGAATGCTGTTCACAGACATTCCAGTTTTCTCTTCCTTCTGGGCATGTGGAAGGTAGGTGCGACATATGTCTAGTTTGGGCCAATGAAATATAACCCAAGTGCTATGTGTCACTTAGGGGCAAGGCGTTTAGAGTGAGACTCAACTTACCTTGCTCCATCTCCACTGCTTAGTGGACATGATGGTGAGTCTTAAGATGGGATCTTCTTCAGCTTTGGTCTCAGTAATACCAGTGAGCAGAAGCCCCTGCCCATCTGTGTGATAGCTAATGGATTGTGTCAACTTTAGTAAGAAATGCCCAGCTGAATTGGATCAGCACATTCCTGGTATGGAAGACCCACCCTGGGTTGTCACTAGAATGGTATAAAAGAGAAATGAAGAATGAAGTCTTTCTGTTTCTTCAGAGGAGTTCCAGTCTTCACCTTGGACATTGTGTCCTGGCTTCCAGTACAGACTCTTCAGCATCCAGCACAGATCCTTCGGCCTTCCATTGCAGAGTCTTAGGCCTCCTGTTACGGGCTCACACAAGATAGCCCAGTGAGCTCCAGGCCTTCAACTTCAACTGGATTTTTTTTTTGTTTTTTTTTTTTTTTTTTTGGTGGTAGCAGGGATTGAACTCATAGCCTTGTGCCTGCCAGACAGGCGCTTAAGCCACTAAGCCAAACTCCCGGCCCTAGTTTTTCGAGGCAGGGTCGCACTATGTAGCTCAGGCCAGCTTACACTCGCATTGTAGCCCAAGCAGGCCTCGAACTCATAGCGCTCCTCCTACCTCAGCCTCCTGAGTGCTGGGATTAAAGACGTGTGCCACCACGCCCAGCTCAACTGGATCCTTTAGATCTCCAGAATGCAGACAGACCTTTTCCAGCCTTCCACATCTTACTCTATGGGCAGCCAAATTATAAGCCAATCTTGTAAATTCTTACAGATTTGTTTATCTTGCATTAAATCTGTTTTCATAACAAGCACCGACTGATACAAGTGAACATGTAATATAAACATGAGTTAAACTTTGGGGTTTTAAGGAAGTATGATTGGGATTTTTTGTTACATCAGCACAACCCAGCCTATCCTGATTGGTACAAGGGTATTTAAGCTCTGAATTCTTCAGACAACTTCTATAGCTAATAATCCATACTGTTGAGTTTAAAGGTAGGGCAGTCTCTGCCAAGAAGTTCAGCAGGGATACGCTAATGGCACAAACCAAAGGAAACTCTTCCTAAATCGAAGGGTGAGGTATGAGAAGACAGAAATGGAGCAGAGGGAAAATGTTTCCATTCAAGAAGTGGAGTTACCACTTGAAATAACTTGGGCACGAAATCTACTAATTTACTACTGCAACATTCTCTTATCTCCTAAGAGAAAAGTAGAGCACTTACTTTCTAGAAAAATATTGACCTTTTCTGTCATAGACAGACTAGCAGCAATTTAACTATGATTCCTGTAGCTCATCTCCCAGGACATAACCTGTGCAAGGGAGAGTATTGATTTTTATCTTTTTAAAAAATAAACTTGCTAAAATAAGCACAGTGGTGATGGCTTTATTTGGTTTGGTCTTGTTTTTAATGTGGTAGCAGGTTACATATTTTTAAAATTAGACAATGAACCATGGGACCAGAGTGATATGAAAGGGATGGAAACATTCAAGCTTTCAGACAGAAAATTCACCAAGAATAACACATCACCACTTTACTTTGTATTGTGGGACACTGGATGCTTTAAATATAAATGCAGTTCAGTCTCTCTTAATGAACCTCAGATCTGCATCTCTGGACCATTCCAGCAAGGCAGAAGTTTTACTGGGAAAGAGGCTTTCTCGGGGCTTAGATGCACCTAATTGCTCTTCCCACGTGTCTAGTCCCACAACCCCACTTCATGTGTGTGCACCCAAATGCACAGTCAGTCACGAGACTCAGAGATTGTTGTGGCAGAAGAACTCAAGCAAAATGGTTGCAGCCACTGGACAAAGTTCACAACAGGAACATCTCACTGAAATCAATCCCCAACCACTTGATTCATGTATACGGCTTCTAGTAAAAAGCTGGGCTCCAAAATTGAAGTTGCTTTCTGCCATCACTCGTCTCTTATGCTTCACTAGATTTCACTTTGGTTCACCCAAGCAAAAAGTACAACAGTCACCAGACCACAAAAAAATTAATTGGAATCCTTTAGACATTTTAAGTGGTTGCTTGCTTACCTTTAACATCTATTCTTCAGCAAAGGTCTGCATGTTCTATGTAGGGGCTCTATTACATAGAAGGTGAACCTCCTATCCATTTGACTGATTTCAAACCAAGGAGTGCTTGTCTATTCCACATTTTTAGGAAGTATGTTCTATTGTAAGTAACTTCACCTTAAGATTTATGGGGTTCATCTTCAACATAATCATTCCACTCACCATGCTAAAACTACTGCATAGAATTTACATTCTGATGTGTGCTTACTTATGCTACTACAGCATTGGCTCCTGTGTTTCCATACAAGAAGTACAAATCTGCTCCCTACTTAGATGCAGAAGTTGAGGACGGAGGAAAGGAGACAGCCACATGGAGACTGTATAATTGCTTTGTCCTAGCAAATAGGTGTGTGTCATTCTATAGGCCTTTTTGATGTAACACAATTGTTTTCTTAAAGTGTAGGCTTGATCCAGTTTGGAGGCTCTTACAACTCCAAGCTTGTTAATTTATTTTCTAGAGTGGCTGCTTAAGTCCGCATCTCAACTACTTCCCTTATTAGAGCCCCAGGTTCCAGGACCAGCACCAAGCAGCAGACAGTAGCAACAGCCACTGTACCCTACAGCCCACAAAGTCTTCAAGTCAGCCTACTCATACAGAGCCCACAAGAGCTAGCTCACCCATGCAGAAGCTCCCCTATGGCTTCAGCTTGCTATGACCCTGTCCCAGGGGTTGGGAAGGATCTCCTGAGTGTTCTGCTTGGCCACCTCCTTATTCTCAGCTGTGAGTAACTGAGAGTCAGTGTGCCATATCCTACCATCCAAAGGAACTTTCACATAACATAAACACCACAAGGAACTGAGTAGATGCATTTCTTCATGGCATCCTCTCCTACATGACAAACACTAGACACACAAGTCTGCCCCAGCCCCACTGCCATTTGGGTGGCCTCGATCCATTACACTAGAAGGATTCAAACTGCTTTCTGCAAACTAGCTAATCCAGCTAAGTAAACACTGACCACATACTACAACCATTCAAATTAGTGACTTCCAGTTGCAGTAGTAACTTCCACCTTCAGTATAGGGACTTGTGGAAATTGTATCATTTTCCACTGACTTTATTATGTGCATTTTCATCCACTTCTTTAAAGTCAATACATAGCATGGCTCCTATCATAAGGCAGCGGCTCAATAAATGCATTCTGAATGAATGAATTGCAAGACAAATAATAGAAAGTACTAGCCATTCATTCAGAAATTACACACATATATAATGGCTGTCCACTCTGTTCCAGGCACTTGATTTTCATAAATGACAATCACATTGTTCACTTTCTTCATAGGCAGTAGGCTGTTCAATGATTTCATTCAAAATGCTTTTGAGTACAAGACTAACCTCCTGAATGAAGCATTTTCTGACCTCCCCATCCTTTCTCATGTCTCCATGGTAAATGTCACCTGTATTACTTCCATTTGCTGACTTTGAGTTCTATAGGAGCCAGGGCCATCTCCACTGCATCTTCATATCTCATATTCCTAGAAGAGTATGGCTCAGGACTTGGCATTCTGGTTGAATGAATGAAAGATAAATAAATGAATATATTTGTCACACCCTCCTACCAAATGGACACAGAGAAAAGATATAACTGGAGAATAGAGAAAACCTTTTGTTCTTAGCATGTTGTGATGGACACCTGATAATCACAGCACTCTGGGAGACCAAGGCAAAAAGATTACAAGTTCCATCCAGCCTGGGCATTTTAGCAACTGAGCCATACCCTATCTCAAAACAAAAGTAGAAAGGGCTGGGAATATAGCTCAGTGCCAAAGCCCTAAGTTCAATACCCAGTGCTGAGAAAAAAAAAAGTGTTTGTTCTCATATTTGAGTGGATATCAGAATTCACCTGGGCTCATTAAAACACTGTGCTGGGCTCTCAGCCTTTTTTCTGACTCTGAAGGCCCAGGAGGAAACCCGACATGGAGGTTTTCTCACAAGTTCCCAGGTGATGCTGACACTGCAGATCGCTGTCTCACACTGCGAGAACCTCCGGTCTGCAAGAAGAATTTGGTGCAAATTTCTTGACGTCAAGGCACTTTCAGCACAAGCTTACATGCAGAAAATAGAAAAACCTTGAGACTCTGGATGATAGCAAACTTATTTAAAATATTCCACAATCAGTGCAGTGGAGACAATGAATCAGGGAAGGGGGGCATCATTAACATCCTTCAAAAATAAGAGAATAAATCCTGACACACTCCGTGATTTGTTAGAGGTCAAATCATAAATTGGCGAACAGGTAAGAAAGAAATGCGTGCGTTACCAAATAACCTATAAAAATGTCCATGTCTTTGTTCATAAGAGGCCCAAACTGAATACAACCAAATTTCCATCAACAGTAAAATCATTAAATTAAGTACATATTCTTGCAAAGGAATATTGCACCGTAATTTAAAAAAAAGAACTACATCCATGTGCAGCAATGACGCATCGATGAATCTCGCAAATATTGTGCAAAAGAAGTCAGATGTAGCAGTATGCATTCCATTTAGGTCTATTTATACAAAGTTTAATGACAGCCAAAATTAATCTAACCTGGAGGTCAAGATAGTTACTTTGGGAGAGCACAGAAGGAAAATAATTGCAGGGGGACCCTGGGGAAGTTTCTCAGATACTGTCATATCCCAGGTCTTGGTGGGGGCGAGGGTTACTAAGCATGCTGGCTAGTATTCTTGCATTTCTCTGCCTGTATATCATAGTCCAAAATACAGATTTTGCTTTTAAAGGTGAAAAGATTTTTTTTAAACATAGTTGAAAGGAAAAATAGAAGTGGAGCCAAATCCATGAGTGAATTCCCTGAGTGGAAGCTGGCAGGGGACCCTCTTCCAAAAGAGATGGTGACAAGTGTGTCCGAGAGCCAGAGGGACAGGAATCATTCCAGATGGCTTCTCCCAGGTCAGTCTGACGGGCCCCGAAATGACACCTCAGGTCACCTTAGAAACGTTATATCTAAATTAATCCTTTACACAAGAATCACAGAACTGGAACATACCACAGAAATTATTAAAGTTTGAAAGATTTCATAGCAAAATTTCTTAGAGCCTACACAGGATTTGTTCCAGTGGGAAGTTGGTGAGGGGAAAGAGGGGCAGCTGTGGGTTTTGGCATAATGGCCTTCCTCTGGGAATGTTTCTCATTGGATCATTCAGGAGCGCAGAGATTTACTTAGGTCTAAACTCAAAAGAGAATGCATCTCTAAACTACATTGTTCTCATGTATGTTCACAAACAGCAAGGGAACTTGAGCAATCTAGAGGTGTTGATGCTTACTTCTTTTTTGGGAGATGGGGACTACGTCTGCCCCAAATGTTTTTGTAAAAAAAAAAAAAAAAAGCCCACCAGCTCTATGGGCCACTGTTTACATCTGGCTGGCTCAGAATTCCAGTCTCCTAACGGATCTATCACAGTAAATGGTGTAGACAGCGCCACTAGAACTCTTCCCTTTTTACACTTCATAAAGCCGTATGCAAGTGCAGGTGAAGGCAGTCATAAATATAAAAGCCAGCAGAATGGAATGGCCTTTGATTCTTTGTTTATCACAGGCTAATTAAAACATAAGCTGAACATAACTCAGTTCTTTAATGGAGTTTACCAGATGTGTTATAACTAGACCTCTGCTCTGTATGAAGTCCGTGGATAATAACTATAATTTTTTATTTAGTACAGCAGCCTGCTATAGTGGAGGGTGTGTCTGTTCTTTGATTACAAGGTCTACATTTTAAAGAGCAGGAAGGAGGATGGTTAACTACTGAGAACATGTTCTCTGGGCATTGAGACTATGATTAATATAAGTCCTGTCCAGGAGTGAATTCTTGGATGCCCTGCATACTATCGTTACACACCGTACCAGGGACACATTTTCACTGCAAGTATAATTACTGATTTTAAAAGTCACCTTTCATCCCAAGGAGCCCCAGCACTCTTGAAAGCATTAGAGAGCCATTACAAATTACACTTAGAGTAATAGCTTCGACCATTCAGCCGTCTCTTAAGAAACACTTTGGCTGCCAAGAGCAAGAAAGGTCAGCCTTGCTGGGCTCTTCTTCCTTAGTCGGGAAACCATATGGTCTTTTTCCAGTGGAGTGGCCCTGCTGAATGGCCAAGGAACGCTAAGGATCTGGAATTGGTCATATACTCCTATAGACGGTGCCTAGCACAGTGCTACAAATTACATGGGCACCCGTGATGCACAGTTCTACAGTGCTGTAAGTGCACCAGCGGTAATACAGCTGCCTTCAAATGCCAATCTTTCAGTTAAAATCTGTAAGAGCCTCTGAGCACTGGGCTCCTTCCCTTTGAATGGTTCTACTTGCATGCCACCCAGGCACTAGAAATGCAGAATTCCCAAAATGAGACATGCCATATTCTCAGGAAAATCACCCACAGTTTTGTTTGGCAAATATCACAACCTCAGTTTCATCTTTGATTTCTCTTTCCTTCCCTGTACTCATGTATTTCCCAAATCTGCCAATCTTCCCTTTTCTTCTGACCAAATCTTATGTCATTAGGTCCCCTCTTGTTCAGATTATGTTGTCTCATTCCCTAAGATAAGAGTTCTCAGAATAATAGTTGCAATTGTTTAATTTAGAGCCAACCACCAATGCAAAACAAACCAAAACTTACAAGAGTCAATTAAGTTTCAACTCTATTTTCTATATGGTTCAGAGAAGGCAAACTACTAAATTTCAGTAATGATTTTAATACAATTTTTAAAGATTAAGAAAATATTCTATATATTATTATTATTTGTATCTATATAATATTGGCTAGAAAAATAAGTTTTGTGACACCAACACACCATTGAAAATGGACCATCATTTAAACTTTAAATACTCTCCTCATATCCACAGTTGTGATGATAAAAATTGACTTCCCTCCCAAAGATATGATAAGGAGTGCTCAGATGGATTCTGAAGGTGATTTGTCAATATTGAGTATATGAAGTAAATTTATTGAAGCATTTTCAAAGTTGAACTACAATTATACCAACTCTCAACCAATGGTAAAATTCCTAACACTTTCTTTTTATGGAATTATGTAACTGTTGGCGTGTGCGCGTGCACACACACACACATACACACACACAAGATTCTCTGTAACATCCTTGATATCAACTTGGTGAGCCATAGAGAAGTTGACAATCTAAGCCTCCTTTCTTTCTCCATCTTTGTATTATGGTCCTGAACCATATCCCTCCCGGTTTAGATCTCAATACCCACAAGGTCTTTGGAAAATCCATTCTCATACACATTTTTAAAAATGGGAAATAAATTGAGCTCTTGTTGAATTCAACAATTTTAAATTCCACCGTGTCTGATTCTATAATTGGTAGACTCTATAACCTGCTCATATTGTGTCATTTTTGGAACAAGAGGAGAAAAAAATGAAGCCAATCTATTTGTAACAGACAACCATTTCTGTGCTGGAATTGCATTTTGCAATATTGTTTTTGCTTATGTTTAACTATAGTCAAACAATACAAAATTCTAAAATCTAAATACTTAAGCTACCCATCATTTTCTTTTCTCTTTTCTGAGATAAAAATCATTCTTTCCTCCCAATAGACTCAGACTTGTCTGTATCTTCAAAAGAACCTTTCCCTGTGCTGAATGTGTGGGAATGGAGAGAAAGCAAGGTGTGGCTCGAGTTTTTCCCAAGCTCACAATCTGGCAGTGAAGACAAAACTCCCGCAGAAGCAGAATCCTTACTACAGGCACGTGGGCTGAGCCTCTGCAAGCCTTTTATCTCCATCAGGAAATCAGAAGGATGTTTAAATGCCTGTTTATTGATGCCTGTATTCCCCAAGCTTAGCACACAACGGTGCTCAAGATATGTTAGTAAACAAATCAATGAATGAGTAAGTGACTAAAGCGTGTCACAGACACACAAGCAAAACCCTCGCTACTCACGCTGATCATGAAAACACACTCATCGATGGAATCAGCCACTGGTTTGCCTACAAGCTTGCAAGGAGAATAAAAATTAACCCAAATCTTCTCATTTGATTCATATGTTAATGTGAGAGAACTGGGATTGAACAATCACATATTCTGTCTGCAAAACATCTCACAATTGTGAAAATTAACTTTGATTTTAAGCTTGAGCTTAAAATTTAGCTGGAACTCAGCCACCCTCAAGGTGCTTTAGCTGGTGTGGATTTAAAGACTGGATTATTTTTCTAAAAATATAATTAACAGTTCTCTAATGTTTCTTCTGAGCCTGCCTAGATCATCTGATGACTCCAGCTATTGGAAAGAAATCATTTAACCCATAGCTTTGAAAATCAGTCAACAAACATCATCATATGTAATCATTTGTCTCTCTGGGAAAAAATCCTACCAGCAGTCTAAGAGTTAAGCAGTATTCCTGTCATGTTTGCCCTGAACTTGCCCAGTTAAATTGCAACAGCATGGGTCTCCATAATTATCTAATTGTTAGTGTTGTGCATTTACGTAATTTATGATGTAGCATTAAAGTCTGACCCCGGGTTTGAAATGAAGTGCAGTAGTGCTGACATCCAAGCTCAAATTAGTAGGTAAGCACCCAATTAACGATTATGCTTCTGAGCTTTCATTTCCATCTGACCACACTGCTACGCTAATCAGTTTTCCAAGCCTTTCACCTTCTCCATAACTAACAAGTATTTTTCCTGCTTTTTATAAGTACGGATGCTCTGTATCGCCATAAAAATCTCTCCAAGACTGCAGTCTTCGTGACTGCTGCCCAAGATGATTGTCCACAAGTCAATTGGCCAGCTCTGATGCCCTTTGTTGGCAAAGCCAAAAGCCAGATTAATGAATTCCCATTTCCCTCCTCTGAAAAGAGAGAATCTCTGCAGGATACTTAGATTCTGTTGATGGCTTACATAGGCTACTAGAATCACTCAAAGTGAAGAATGAAGCCAATGGAATGTTTAGATCATGGAGTTAATGTATGCTCTCAAGCAACACAGCTTGCCAAACTCACCATCATCCTCCTGACAACTGTAGAAAGAAGAAGCAATCAAGCACTAGAAGAGGAAAAATCAAGCCCAGTCTCTGTTCCAACTTTACACTTCCTTCCCTCTTCTCATGCATACGCTGGACAACTCTCCCCCTTCTGCCCACCCATCTGTACCTCTCTCTAAACAGCACCAACTGAGCATAAAATATTAGAACATTATTAGAGATCCAAGCCATTATTACTTTGACCTCAGTACCTGCACAAGAAAGACTCTTAATAAGTGCATGTGAATGTTCAAATGAGTATTTTCATGGGGAAATAACTTGATAATTACCACATACGGGTATGATTGCTGTACTAGACCCCATCTCCTTGTCTTCCAGTTCATTGTTATTGCTAGGACCTGTAACACTTGCATTTGGATTCCTAGTTAGCTAAGCATCTTCTAGCCCCACCTCCTAAAGTCAGATAAAAGCTTTAGAATTTATTCACAATCACCTTCCAAAGCCACGAAATCAAAAGTACATTTAGAACTCCCAAACAATTTTCCTAACCTGACCCCTAATAAAAACCTGAACTTGCCCTATACTCCAGATTCAACTTATGTAGATGACATCTCCCTGTTTGATTCATGGTTTTTTTCCCAACAAAGTACTATTAAGAACCTTACTCAACATCCATGGCTTGCAAACCTTAGTGTCAAAATTTATTTTTGTTGTCTTATTCTAAAAAGACATATTCTTTATTCACATAGAAAAGTCATATTGTGAAAGATAGACCTCTTCTAGTGGTGAGGTTTAAACCTTTCATCACTATGATACCATATGAAAACATGTTTGAGACAGAGAGTATGGAAACCACTGTTCTAAGAGAAACTGGTACCACCAGGTCCTATGAAAGTAAAGATTTAATTTTGTGGGGTTTTTTCTTGTGTTTTTGTTTCGTGTGCTGTCATGTTCACTGAGTACACAGATGATTTTTATTAATCTTTTGAAGTAAGAAGGAAGAAGCATCCTTGCTCTCAATTTGTGGACTTTTCAGCACAAGAGCTGGCTAAGTTAGGAAGCTGGAATAAGAACTCAAATCTCTGATTTTCAGTCATTTCTCCTTCCATTAAACTGTATGTCTCACTTTAAATGTTTCATATCCCACAGGTATGTCTCACCATCTTACACTGAGACTTGAGAAGTACCTCTGGTGGTGACAATAAGAATGATCACAGTAAGAACAAGAGAAATCATGTTGAATTTGGACTGAAAAGAACACTAATGATACAATATTTGAAAAGTATATTACATAGCCAACTTATTGTGAAATGTCTCAATGCTGTGCACTTTTCATTCAAGTTAACTCTTTACTACGTAAATTAATGAGAGGCTCTCATCTACCCCAATGAGACTACATTAGCATATCTTCATCTTTGATTAGAACTGCTTATGGAACACAGGTATTTAAATGTGTAAAATAAGCAAATAAATCCAGCCAAATTATTTGATCTTTTCAAAGCTCCATATTACAACCTTTAAGGTAGGAATGATAATAATTTTATTGTATAGTTCGAGGACTAAGGATATAATTCAGATAATATTCATGGGATCGCAAGTACGCAATGATTACTCAATAAATGCAAGTTATTTTTGTTGACCTATAAGACCTCTTAATCAATAAATAAGTGGTTCTCAGTCCCACAACTCAAAAATGCTTTTCTACTAATAAAATTTTTAAAAAGTTAAAAGAATAGAAAACACTTTTTCTAAAAATAACTTCAAGAAGACCACAGATATATGGAAAGATATTCTATATTCATGGACTGGAAGAATTAATATTATAAAACTGATCATATTCTCAAAACACAGATTCAGTGCAATCCCTAATAAAATTTCAATTACATTTTTCACATAAACATAAAAATAACACTAACATTCATGTGGAACTACCAAAGACCCTGATTAGCCAAAATCATCTTGAACAAAAACAAAACAAAACAAAGAAGCCAGAGGCACAATCTTAAAATGTACTACAAAATTATAATAATCAGAACAGCACAACGCTGACATAAAAATAGACATACAGACCAGTTTAACAGAGCAGAGATCCCAGAAATAAGCCCATGATAAATAACCAAGGATCAACTGATTTTGACAAATTTCCAAGAATACAAAATGTTAGTCTCTTTATTAAATGGTGTTGGAACAACTAAATAACCACGTACAGAAAAATAAAATTAGATCCCTAACTCACATCATAGACAAAATTCAACTCAAAATGAAGTAAAATTTTAAACAAAGACCTGAAACATAAATCTGCCAGAAGAAAATATAGGGGTTGAATTCCATGGCATTGGCCCAGCAATTATATTTATTATAAAACCAATGCACAGGCAACCAAAATAAAATACACTAGTTGGATTGAATCAAACTAAAAAGCTTCTGCACAGCAAGGAAATCAATCAACACAGTTAAGAGACAGCCTATAGAATAAGATAAAATATTTTCAAATCCTACGTCTAGGAGGTTAACAGCCGAAGTATATAAGGAAATCGGTAACTCTATAGCGTGAAAATAAGTAAGCTGACTAAAAGTAGGTAAATTATATGAACAGGGGTTTTTCAAAAGAAGACATACAAATGTCTAACAGTTTTATGAAAAATGTTCAGTATCACGGATCATCAGTGAAATGAAAAAAACAAACCACAATAAAATATCATCTCATATCTGTTAGAATGGCTACTATCAAAAGGACAAAAGATATGTTCATAAGTATATGACTAGAAAATAATTTTGTATACTGTTGATGGGAACATAAATTACTATAATCATTATGGAAACCAATATGAAAGTTCCTCAAAAAGTGAAAAATAAAACTACCTTCAGATCTGGCAATCTCATTACTGTGTATATATCCCAAGTAAATTTATCGAAAAGATATCTGCACTCCAATGTTATGAAACAGTGTTATTCACAATAGCTAAATGACAAAATCAATGTAAGTGTTTCTCAGTGGATGAAAGATAAGGAAATCTTGTATTTTCCATAATGTGGAAGAACCTGAAGAAATTCATGTTAAATAAAGTAAGGCAGACACCTAAAAATAAATACTGCATGGTCTTATCTATCTGTAAAATCTAAAAATGCTACACTCATAAATGTAGAGATAACAAGTGCTGAGGGTTAGGGGGTGGGGAGATCTTGGGCAAAATATCAAAAAGCTAGTTGGATAAGAAAAATAAATTCTAGAGACCCACTTACAGCATGGTGATCATAGACAATAACAATGTATTGTATTTAGAAAAACATTAAGAAAGTAACTATTAGGTTTTTGACTACAAAATTATACTTATGAAAATTAATAGATATATTATCTAGTTCAATGGAGGTTTTCACAATGTAATGTATTTAAAAATACTACATCATACACAATAAATATATACAATTTTTGTCAATTAAAAACTGAAATAAATAACTTTAAGTCTTGCACTCAGGAGTTTCTAGTCAAGGATTTATAGTTAATTTTCCATAAAATCATGAAAGTGATCCTTGTTTTTCTAGATTAAGAAATTACTTACCTGAATAACCCTTAAAAGCAGAAGACAAAATAAGAATGAAGACTCCCAATTTTCAAGTGTTTTGTAAATAAAGGGGCAGTGATTACGTTTACTGCAAAGGATATATGTCAAAGGTAATAAGAGGAGAGATAAAATAGGCAGATTGCTTTCCATTTCTCCAGACTGAGTTTACAGGAATCTTTCCATTTTGGCAATCTTCATTACTTTATATGGTTTAACTTAGATTTTCCTGACTCCTGAAACTAAAAGGAAACAAACACTTAGGAGGACAAAGACATCTAACAATGAGGGTAATAATATTCCCAGTGCTCATCTACCATATAATACTACAGAGTAAGTATATTATTCTGACTCTGAGATTCATTTGATCCAAGAAGTAGAACCACCCCCGGTGATTTAGAGTAAGAAGTGTATTTCTGAGATGAGACATGAAGTGAGAGGAGAATGAAGGCAAAGTTACTGTCTCTGTATTGGGGACCGAGACAGCAATCACCACTATTGACAACCTGGGTGGGAAGTTGGGGAGGAAAGGGCATGACAGTGATGAACTGGACGCCCACCAAGACAAGACAGAACATACAAGTACACCCTGAACCCTGCACCTGTCTTTCACCACCTCTAACCTAACACAAAACTGATAAGAAAAAGCCGACATCCTCTGCCATTGAGTGGCACCAGGAGAAAACCTATGGAAGCTGGAGCTGCTGTGGCACAAGGGTTGCCTCACCAGTAAGGTGAGCCAGCACCTCAGTGACACCACAGTAGCTAGCACCCACCCCATCTACCCCAACCTTTAGAAGCATAAAATCAGTTGCTGTTTTACTTCCACCTTCCCAAATCTCAAACAAATTTCTCCAATGGCCAACACAAACATGAAATGAGACAACGGAGTGAATTCTGGGAAATGTAGTTCCATATTAGCTAAATTCATGTAGTACACAGCCACTACAGGGCACCAAAAAACAAGATTCAGGGATGAAAATAGGCTTCCCTAGTAAGTTGGCCAGCTGACGCTTGGCAGCGCCTTTATTTCTACCCAGAGATGCTCTCATAATTTCCAGCAGCTGCTTATCCCAAATTCCAACATCCCCTACTCCTGTCACTTGTTGACCTGTGTCAGGCAAACCTGCCAGCATGTAACATCTTATGTCACTTATTTCTATGGTCAAAAGAACAGTTTGAGCAAATGACCTCTGGTGCCCATGACTTCTCTGTCCCTTTCTTCCAGCTCCTGAATTACCAAGGAAGGACATCCTAATGGACAGGGTAATTTAATCTGAATTGCTCTTTAATCCCGGGGCAATTCTTGATTGCCTGGCTGTCAAAAGAAAGTGTGTTTTTTCAGCTGCATGGTCTATTGGGCTTTCATTAATCTAGCATGTTTTAATATCCATTAGTGAGCATTAATCTAAAAGGATGGATTTTGGGCAGAGATCCCATTCCTCTTGTCTTTTCTAATTTTCTATCATCAGAGGGAGTTTACCTTTTCCCCTATGAAGCTCCAAAATAGATAAAATGAGCCAAAGAGTATATGTCTCTTTTTCCATTGATAGTCTGATATGTGGCATCCCAGCACAACTTAAAGTCTCTTCTTGGATTCTTCGTGGAGTCTTCTCGCAAAGATCACACTGGAGATCATGAATCCCATCCTCCACAGACTGCCAGTACCTTGCTTATTTGGGACACAAACATATATATAAAATGAAGCTACAAATTACCTGTGTGTTAATTATATTCCCTAATTTACACTTCCCCTCTACACTGCAGCGTTGGACAATGAATTGAGTCATGAAATCCAGCTAACAGAGGCAAAGTGTTGGAGTCTAAAGTCATTCTGCAATATGAATAATCAAAGTGTAATAATCAAAAACAGAGTGAGTCCAAAACAAAAAGACAAACGTATTTCCCACAATGCCTGACCACTGATAGAACATGATTGATTTGCATTTCATCTATATATTTCCTACAGCTTTGCAATCTCTAGAAAAACACTGGCCATTCTTTTATGATGAATGTTCAATTTCAAGAGTGGAAAACACATTCAGAAAATGTAGATTCTGATATGATATTGAGATGGAAGTCATCTATCTAATATGCCTATATTTACCCAACCCAAGAAATTTCAATGCCATTTATTTAGTCTTAAATTCTTCATACAAGACTTCAAGAAATTTTTTCACTATGACAGAGTTGTTCATATTTACATTCTCTTCAAGGGTGATTTAATTTGGCTTTACAAAGGCACCAGCGTAAGGTTTTCCAAACTTCACATCAAACCTCACACCTACGGTTTAGATCTAGAATGCCTCCAAAAAGTTTATATGTCCAAAGGTTTGGTTTTGGAAGGTAAGTGGTTCGCAAAGCTGTTATGCTCATCAGAGCTGCATGTGTGTTAGGAGAAGGAGCCTGGTCAGAAGAGGCAGTTATCGTGGGGCATGACCGAGAAGGACGTACTTCTCTCCCTGGTTACTCCCTTTGCACTCTACTTCCTGGCCACCACGATGTGAGCAGCTTTCCTCCACCAAATCCTTCCCCCATGTTCTTCCTGTTTGGAGCCAGTTGGCTATGTGCATTGAATTCTGTAAAAATCATGAGCCAAAGTAGACCGCTCCTTCCTTTAAGTTGTGAGTGTCAAACGTTTTGTCCCAGTGAAGAAATTGACTGAGACATCCCACATCTATTTGCAAACACGTATGTTGCTTCAAAATTCACTTTTCACCTCACCTCACGATAAATTTCTTTCTCCTTCTTCTTAATTTTGGAGCCCAAAACAACAATATCGATGAGTAAATCAGGAGAAACCTGAAACTAACCAGCAGGATTCTTATCCATGAGTGGAGGTGCTACTTACTTCTGACCAGTGGTGCCCAACCAAATGGGATCATGGAATTCAAGGCCTTAAATTCATAGGGTTTCTAATTTTTCAAAGAATCCACAAATTTAAAATTTCATATGAAATATTCTAGATCCAAAAATAAAATTAAAACACATTAAACCCTGTGCAAGTCAGCATGATACATCTCAGGCAGTAGTACATAGGCTCCCAATTTGGGGATCTCATTTACATGATCGTGGTGAGAAGGCTGAGTCCCTACAAATGACTCCTCATTTAAGATGTGAATTGATCTGTGGCATTTTTAACACACAATTTACTTCTATTTGAAGGCAGTGGAGAAAGGCAAAAGCAGGTGGATACAAATGTCATGTTAGGCTAAATCCATGTATATAGACAGTTACATAACAAATGCCCAGGGAAGGTCTTTACGCCAGAGTGAAATGAGAGTAGGTAGTAACTTAGAGTCACAGGAAAAAGATGGAGATCAGTGCATGTACTAAGTGTGGGCAAATAGCACAGGTTAGTTTTCTTTTCCAGTTAATTTCTTTACAAGGCAACTGACTATTTAAAGCAAGTATGTATCCGTGTGTATTCCTATACATGTATAAAATATATTCATAATGATGTTGGATGTAAAGATATATGATAACAATAGTACAAAAGGTGAGAAAGAAATAAAATCATACTGTTTTAATGGTCTAATATTTAAATTAAATAGTACAATAATAACATTAAATAAAATGTAGTAAGTAATGTCCCATATAATAATCCAAAATGAAGAAAAAAAAGAAAAGAAGAAATAAAACCTAATTGAGAATAAAGAATATTTAGATATTAAAGAATATTTGATAACTTCAAGAAAGGAAGAAAAGGAATGAAAAGTAAATGCTCAATTAAAAAACAAATAGCAAAATATTAGACTAAGCCCAATCATATCAAAAATTATATGAAATGTAAACAGACTATGTAAATAGTTCCTATCAAGCAAAGATTTTCTGACTATGATTTAAGAGTAAAAACTTTAAAATCCCAAATCTCACCGATGTATGGGTTATCTTATAGAAAATAATTTTAAAGCTACACATAGAGGTAAAGAAAAAGGATGTCATAACACATATCATACAAACTGCACATAAGCAAACAGGTGTGACTATATGAGTATCAGAAAAAATAAACCTTGAGATAAAGAATATTACCAAGATTTAAAAAGGGGAGGCACTGCGTGATAAATGAGCCCACTTATCAGGAGGATATTACTATTCTAAATGAATGTGCATCTAATAGCAGTCTCCAAACACATGAAGCAGTAAAGGAAGAACTACAATAGATTCATAATTCTAAATGGAGATTGTAGCAGTAAGGATCTCATGTTAGTCATGGTTCTCCAGACAAACAGAGTCAATGGGATATATGGAAAATGTTTTTATGACAATTGGCTTACATGATTAGAGTCTAAGAAGTACCATGATCTATCATCTGCAATCTAGAGGACCAAGAAAGCCAATGATATAGTTGTAGTATGAACTAAGAAGCATAGACTTAAGAGTGTAAGTCCCAGTCTAACTCCAAAACCCCAAAACCCAGAAGCACCTTTGTCTAACAGTGGAATAAATGGATGATCTGCTCCATCTCAGCAGGAAGACTGAATTCAACTTTCCTCAATAGGTTTGATCTATTTAAGCTCTCAGTGGACTGGATGATAGCCATCAACTTCACCACCAAGTAAAGAGCATGGTTCTTCTTTACTTTGTCTATCCAATGAAACGTGATTTACTTCCCAGACATACTCAGAAACGTTTTACCTTTTCTCTAAGCATACTGTAGACTAGTCAAAGTTGACACACAAAATTAAGCATCGCAGATAGATTATCTGAATAAAATAATAATAATAGGCATAACATCACTTCACTCAGGAAAGACATTCCAAATTTTAACATAAAGTGATGCCTGGCTTCTGAGGAATCAGATAAGACACTGGCCATAATATAAGAGAAAAATGTTGAAATCCTTTACCTTGAAAGCATCAATGCTTTAGAAGGAGGGCCACAGGGGAGGGGCAAGGTACACCAGGTGTAGAAGGTTTAGAATGATGCATCTTTGTCAACAAGTATGCTAACTATCAATGGGGTTCCACAGGCACAGCAGAAGAGAATTATTACCAACTCCTTTAAAAAAAGAGAATGCCATATCCATCCTTTTCACAAAAGTATTTTATTTAGCTAAAAGTTTCTGGAAAACACGATCTGGAATTGATTCACCCATGAAGCTCAAACGAGGTTGGTAAAAAAAAAAAAAAAAAAATGCACTCCCCATAATAGAAATAACATAGAGAGAATAAATGACTCCCTTCTTTTTTCTTGGTTCAGGAGCCAACCTTTAGCAACATTTCCATCTGCATTCAAAAGATGACACTGCGGCACTTGAGTTCTTTCAACACGACGGTTAAAGCCCAAACTAAGCAAAACATATTGGAATGCTGGCACCTTCTGTTGCGCAAGTTGTATATAAAATGCTGCTGAAAAGCAGCATATGTTTTTGATAACTGTAAAACACATTATATTTAAGAACCAGGAAGGAATGTAAATGCTGAATATTAATGCACTGAAGTCTCATTTAAACTAAAAGTTGATTTTGATATGATTTTTCTCAAAACATGATAACACTTCTTAGAGTCTCTTCTGCAAAAGTTGCAAAAGTAAGAAGCTGTCAGTTTTTCTTTTAGTGTCTCTGTGTCTGTGTTTCAAGTCTAGCAACAAGGATTAGGATACCAACACTTTGTTTTGGAGGGGGAATTGAATTCCAAAAGGTGTGAAACCAAGATGCAAACCAAAGCAAGGCAGGGTGTGACTGGCTGCACTGCTAGCCACTGATCCACAGTGAGCTGTAGAGACCCAGCTCAATGCTCAGCAAAAGGGTTCTCTTAGCACATCAACTTCTCTGCAAAGGAAATAAGATGTAGCCACATCTTGGGGCAGTTGATGAATGCAGAAAGGGAGAGATCTCTGTATCTGCATTGCTTCCTCCCATCTCCTGCTTGCTGTGGGTCAAAGTTTGCCCTGTACGTGGACAACCACTCAACCCTTCTAGGATGCAGCATCCAGCCCTTCAGTGGCCACTCTGGGACTCATATTCCATGACCTTTGGCTGTCATTTCTTCAATGCCAACAATGGAGAGGTATGGGAAGGAGATCTGGAAACATGTCCAACCTTTAGCTCTAATGCATTCCAGTGCCTGCCAGTCTCATGACCCAGTGGAGACATAGCCCCAGCAGCAGCACAGCATCATGGGGTCCTGAAAACCTGATCACATGCAAGGTACTGCAGGCAGTCACTGCAGTGTGAAGGTTAGCACGTGGGTGCAAGGGAAGAAAGGTAAAGGCTATGGGTCGGGAGTATGGGCAGAGGAAGAAGGAAAAGGCACTACCTCTGAGACATATACTGGGATCCGGGAAAGAGTTCAATTTTTTAATGAGCTAAAATCTAGCCTCTCAAAATTATAAAGTATACAACTCCGGGTATGTCCCTAAATGTTTCTGAGCTAAGTTCTCCATCTTACACGGGTATAATAAGCATTGGTCTACAGATATTACACCAATGTGGCACTTACCATACCACCTGAAGAATCACTTGATCAAACATTAGTATCTGTATGCACTAGAGCATGAGTATTGACATCAGTGAACCTCACATTGATTCATAAATAACACTGCCTGCAAGTCATTGCCTGATAAGTTAAAAGCATAAAAACAAAGTCACCATAGTCAAAAGAGCACAGCATTCCCTACAAACACCATGCAACATGAGAATACACAGATATGATCAGAAATGCCTTGGGTACACCTGGCTAGTACTTGTGATTCTGTCTCACAACACGTATCAGCCCCTAAGGGCTCTAGAACTCAGCTCAAGGACAAGTCGCCTTCTTCTTTTCTCCATTTTCGCAAGGACAAAGCTGACAGAAACACAGATGTGTTTAGATGTGTGTAGGTATTTAAACAGCCCAGATGTCAGGCAAAGCCTTCAGCCTGACCATGAAGGATAGACTCTGCAACAACATCCACTACACAGATGGGCCCTCAAATTAGTACCGGAGCAGCAAGTCCTCAGGCTCAGAGGAAAGACACGTCCAGGGCTCTGCCTCTGCCACCAGCGAAGGTGCAGGGGCATCCATCACAGTAAGTACCACAAGGAACACCACCTCTGATGCCTCTTCATCGGGCTGCCGGCAAATGAGGCACTAGATTAGGCCTGACATGGCCATAACACAAACCGAGGTTTGCCGGGTGTAATTAATTGGAACTTCGCCAGCTTGACAAATTGGGATGATGAATCTATCTTGTATGAATAGGGAAAAAATGCATAATCAGTCAAAGATTTAGTTAAGACAGCTTTTCTCTGACTCCCTGCCATAGCCAAATCCATTAGAGTAAGGAAACGTCACTTGAAAAGAGGGAATGTCCTTCATATGATCAATTTATAACTTTTTGTTCTTGAATTTATGGGTGAAGTCAACTCAGATTTGCTTGACTTTAAGAGGAGAAGAGGCTTCTCTTGTGAGTTTAAAACATAATTTTTCTCCCAGGTCCTTTAGTTCAATTGGAAATATGGGTAAATAGACTTTGGAAGGATTTTATTAGTATTAATGCTTTAAGGCATTTCAATACAAATTGAACCAAGGAAGCTATCTGGTCTTTACAGAGGTGATATTATACTAAATGAAAGAAGGACATAAGAACTTCCTCATGAACTGGTCCCTGAACCCTCTGTCCTATAGATCGCCTTTTATAGACTACCACAGATTCTACAGTAGGTGGGTAAGAGCTGCTTCTATTTCTAACTGGCAGGGAAAACAGTTTTAATCTGTTCTACATTCCAGTTGGATCTGCTTGAGAAGTGAAAAGTATCAATTAGGTGATTATACAGCTAATTTGACAAACGATAAAAAAAACAAACAAGACAAATTAGCTCTCCCATTAAAAAAAACTCTTTTGAGTTATTGACCAGATTAATGAGCTAGTTATGCCCTTGACAAGAAGACATTGCTTCCAAGAAGAGTCACTACACTAGTTTTCAATCATGACCTGTAGGTATTAATTTGTTTACGGTCCTTACATCAGTGGAATATTTTAACTTAATCTCCGCATCAATAATACTTACCGTTTCTTCTAAATAAGGAAATGATTCTGGTTAGTTGTTTATTTGTTCTTTTGAAGCTAACTCCAGCATTCTGATGCAAAACTCTGCAGGCATCAATGACAGTGGTCTGTATTTCAATCTGTACATGGTTCCTCTTCACTGGACACAGAACAAATGCTAAGACAGTACTTAGACACAAATGGTATTAATGACAGGCCCTTAACCTTGGCCCAACAGAACACAATCACTAAAACTGTCCCTGAAGCAGGCCCTTCTGGGGTACCCACCAGCCCCATCATCTATACATGAGTCTCTTGAGGTGGCAGTTTATATAGGCAAGAGGCTGCAGCTCATTCAGAGGAAAGCATACTGAGATTATTCAAACAAGCATCAAGAATAAAAGGATTGAAGGAAAAAGTACCCCAGGCTGTATCAAGGTCAGGGCAAAAGGACAGTGACAGAGAGTTTATAAATCTGTTAACTTTTTCCTCATCTCTGCATTAACAGAAATGTCCCATAAAAAACGTACCTGGGAAACTTGTTAAATATCACTTTGGAAACGGACTATGCCATCCTGTAATTTGAATCACATCTTAACTTCAAGTGGCAAAATGCCTTTCCTCGATACTCATAAAAACTTTTATTGTTCAATGAAACTGAAAAACTAGAAAAGGGAAGGGGAGATGTTGCCACGTGCTCCATTTTCCTTTTGTGGGTCTCTTTTACAGCTTTTTCAAAGGCAGTAGAGACAGCCACAGGCATCCACACTGTTTTACAGGGTTGTGGGGGAGGAATGACCCGAGGGAGACAATGAAGTTACAATTAACAAAGAGTACAATGTTTTGCTGGAGGCACCAGAATTTACACTTAGGAAGATCATCAAGCAGACTGGAGCCATTGTTAACTAAAATTTCACTTTGCCTTATTTAAAATCTCCACTTCTTAAAAAATATACACATAATAGTGTTGCGAAAGAATTGTGATCTTTTGATCCTTCCACCTTTTTTCTTCCTTAAATCTTTGCCTGAGCTGGTTGCATCTTTTCAGCCATCACAAGTTAGGATAATCCTGCTCTAGAATAGTACCTTACGCTTTTAATCAATGTATGATCATGTACCATCTCATTTGATTCTTTTTATCACCATATGGCAAGAACTGATTTATAAATGGGGTTCAGCAAATTTAAAAGAAATACCCAGTTTTTTGTAGCTAAGATTCTCAGATTCCAAATGTCATGGCCTTTCCATTATACTATAAAATGCTGCATTCCCATGGTAATAATTTTACTGTTGTGCAATTTCTAAATTTAGTGACAATATAATAAAAATAGTTATCGGCATGTCAGGAACCTCACTTGGCATTACCTTTGTTAATGCCACAGCAACATCTCTATCAAGCAAGTATTATTACCTCCCCATTACAGATAGGGACATTGATGCTGGGAAAGGAAAAGCAATCTGGCAGAGATTCAGACCAAGTCTATCCATGTGTGGCTTTTTGCCACCAGGCACTGGTGACAGTTGACAATGCATTTTCATGTCATGTTGCTTATGATCTTACTTTCAATCTGTCATGGTTTAGACGTAAAATATCACCCAAAAGTATCATGTGTTCACACTTGGGACTTTTGAAAGGGGACTGGATCATGGAAGCATTACATTCATAATCCACTGATGAGTTTATAGCTGAATGTGCTTTTAGGAGGTTGGTCAAGTTCAAAAAGATAGATCATCAAAGGTATGATCTGAAAGGGTCCCCTACTCCCTCATTCTCTGTTTTGGAGCTGCCATGGATTGAGCAGATTTCTTCCATAAGGCCCTTTTGCCATGCACTTCTGTTTTGGAATCAATCAACCATGGACTGAATTCTCTACAACTGTAAGCCAAAAATAAACCTCTGCTCCTTTAATTGAGGGCGTCAAATATTCTGTTCCAGCTATGGAAGGGCTAATACACCAGCTTTTTTGTCAAAAGATACTTATAAACCTTACTCTTTTACCATTCTCAAACCAGAGACAAAGCCTAACTGTTGACCAAGTACCTGTTCCGTAATCAGTTGCCAGGATCATGGAACTGACAACCAGTTCCACAATCTGAGAGGTGCTTCCACTTCCCTTCAGGCTTCCATATATCTAGTGACCACGTAATGAGCAGTCACTGCATGCCAGGAACACAAGAGGCCCTGGAGACACCAAGACATCCAATTCATTCCCCAGTGGACTTGAAATTTAGTGGAACACACAGATAGTAAACATCCTGACAATTAAATAGCAGTAGAATAGGTGCACTGCTATCTTCTCAAGTACAGTTCTCCTGAAAGAGAAGTGTTAAAACAACAATTTCTTTAAAGGAGAGAGACAGAGAGGGGACAGATTACAGGGAGGATTTTCCTTCAAATCATGGAGAGGTACTAACAAAATAAGAAGTTCCTGAATTAGAACATGAGAAAGATGCGGGTGTGAACCCCAGTTCATATGATGAATGATTATACTAGCTAGAACATTTCCAAGCCACTCCTGTCTCATGTATTAAACAAGGAAAAACATGATGATGCCTGCTATAGCAGACACATCCACCATGCCTCTGCCTGAGCCTTCAGACCTGGCAGGCTCTGGGCCATATCACACTGCCTACTTTCCTCTGAGGCTAATATTAGACTAAAGAATTTGTCACCTAAGAATTTGGAATTGGAACTGTACAGTTGCATCTGTCAGCTGTGAGTGGATGCATTTCTAGATTGTACAGACTCAGTTTCCAGGGTCACCATTGGAGGGCAGCTTGAATGGGCTATGTGCAAGCAGTTGAATGAGAAGATATGTAGTAGGAAAAGAAGATAGAAAACTACTCTGTCTGGCACCAATCCACATGTGGTTCTAAGTGATATATGAGGTACAATAAAAATATACAGTAAATGTTTAAATTCGGGAAAAAGTTCTTAGAGTAAAATGTACATTGCCAATAACCCTCTTCAAAATACTTCCTCTAGCTTTGAACACATTTATGCTATCATTCTTGGCACTTTCTGAAGCAGTGCTGGAAGTCCTCTTTTGTGTCTTTCCAAAATATAAAAAAATTTTTAAAAAAAATACAGGGACTGGTGCTGTTAAGTGTCACCCAATGGAAATTCAGGCTCATAAAAACATCACAGTGTGTCCTCATCCACTTTATTCACTGGGCCTGACATTGTAGAACTTCTGGTTCCTCCTTAAAGTCAGAATAAACATGAAAGGTGGGCATTTTGAATTGATTTGAACATGCAGGCAGTCACAACAGCACAACTAAACACATCCATGAAAGAGGGGGAGTATCTTGCATGAGATTAACTGCAACATGTCTTGTACTGTGATAATTTTTAAATTTGAACATTTGCTGTATTTTTTGATTGAAACTCATGTATGGGTATTTGTATCCTAAAATAAATTTTCTTTTCAATCTAATCCTCCTTACACGAATTTCTTGTGCTTGTAAATATTTTGTCCTGATTAGATCCTCAGCAAAGAGTAGTACTAACAACGATGACCCCAAGATGACTCCAGCAGTAATGACGGTGACAATGACAATAATGACACCAAATGTTCTCATATACATCAGCCCCTTCCCAGGTAAAGCTACGGATAAATCACAGTCCTAATCATAAGGCCACTATAGCAATAAGATAAATGCATATCCTCAACGCTTGCTACTCAAGTGTGTGGTTCATGGAATAGCCATGTATGCACTGCTAACCAACTTTCACAATTGAAGACTCTCTGGTCCCTACCCAGACAGAGCTAATCTACATCTTATTTTTTTCACCAGGGCCCCAGTTGACTCTCAAGTACACGAAATTCACAAAATAAGCTGTGGGACTAGTACCATTTCCACATTCCCAGGATAGTCTAAGATGAGGCGATTGGCAGTGAGGTCTCCATTCCCCCTCACACACAGCTCCATATACCCTCCTAAACCTCAAAATTCACTAAAGAGGACAACCTCCTGGCCAAAAGTGAGCGAGCTGTCTGTCCTGAAGAAAAGCGGGACTAGACCTCTCAGATGCCATTCACTGTCTGTTTGATCTTAGACAAGTTGCATAGCCCCACTAATTTGCAGTATTTCACGTCCACTTCTCAGATTATAAACCCTCAAAGGACTCTGTCCAGACATCAATTAAATATGTCTACTAAATAAGTGTTGTGGGCTTTCTCAGCCCTCACCATTCTAAATAATAATAGAGGCAACTTCCAAAGCACAAGGAAAACTAATTTAAAACCATGAAGCTTTCGACTGCCACAGGCCTGATTTTTAGTAAAACAGAAGCAACCACCTGCCCCAAGGTTTTAGTGAAACAATAAAGAATTTTAGTTACGGATTTCACAGAGTTAGAATGAGAATACATATGCATATTTACTTACTCATTCATCCAGTCACTCTTTCAAGGAATTTTTGTAGCCAACCTCTTCTGACAGACAAAAGGAGGAGGGAGGTTTCAAGTCTTCCTGTGTGGATGAGTTATGAGGTAAATGTCACACCTATGCTAACTACTTGGTTTCTTGCCAAGAATTTAATTGATTTGTAGTGGACAAGAAAGCGCAATGTGTGGATTAAAGGTAACAGAATGGGTGCTGCTGTCCTGGCTACAAATTCTGGTGGCAACTTATATCATATGAGCTTGCTTAAGGCACAAATCCTTCCAAATATGAATTCTGTCATTTCCAAAATGGGCCTAGCACCTGCTTTGCAGACTTACTCTGCAGATTAGGCGAAATGCCCCCTGTGGTTACTATTATTCTATAGAGGACATCACATAACTGGTAATACCTCTGAGAAGCCTCCCAGAGATGGAGCAGATTACCCACCCCCAGCATCCTCAGAGGAAACTGGATGCAGGTCAGCAACTGAATACCCACAAGAAATAGTGTTGTGTTGTCCCCCACCCACATTTTAGAAGACCAGAGAGGCACGAGAGAATGATGCAGAACAGACATGTAATAAAGAGCTGACTGTGGATCCAGACAGAAGTTGACTGAATTCTACCCCCATCCTGGTACAAATTGGAGCAAAATACACAGTTGAACCTCTGTATGTACAGGTTCTGTGTTCATGGATTCCACCAACCACAGATTGCAAATATTCCAGGAAAAACTGTGCCTGTATGAACATGTACGTTATAACCGAAACAATGCAGTATGATTACTATTTACACAGTTTTAACATTGTACAAGGTATTATAAGTAACTTAAGAGATGAATTAAAATTTTGTGGGAGGATGTGCACAGGTTATATTACTTAAAGGACTTGAATATCTGCATATTTTGTTATCTGTAGATGTACCTAAAACCAACCCCCTGCAGACATCAAGGGCAATTACATTTCAATTCTCTAATACTCCATCCCCAGTAGGAAAATGAAGATAACAATTCCTCTTATCTCTCATGCTATTGTAAGAATTAAATGAGCTAATGGTAGTGAATGTCTTAGCACAGTACCTGAATATTACCTAGCTTACATGGTGATAGCAATTATTATCATTGGGCACAAACATACATGTTTGTGTCCCAGTGAAACACTGGCTTTGTAACCATGAGCAAATATATTGCTTTATAAGCTGCTTTATTTCAGAAAGAATTCAAAACAGTTCATCAAATTACCTTGATTTCTTCAAGCCTAAAGTGGGACTGCTTTGAATATTAGATAAGAAGACATACAGAGAGATATTTGCTGACATTTTCCTTTTCACTCCCCAATTCTATTCTCTTCTCTGCTTTGCTCTGTGCCTCAATGAGGCCAGCAGTCACAAACCACCTCCTGGCTCCTTTGTTGGCTGGCTTCCTTTGGGTTTGGTCAATGGGAAGCCCATAGGACACAGAGGGTGGTAAGAGAAAGGTAAGGGTATTTCTCCTTTCCACTGGCCCTCCCTGCTTCAGCACAGCATCTCTGAAACTAGAGCATCCTTTGTTGTTACAGCTTTGTCAGACCGCTCTGACCCCAGAGCTTCAGGTCACATTAGATTTTATAACACTATTTCCTCCTTTTTCTACTTGAGCAGTGGAAACTGCTTCCTATTGTTACTGGCCATGGTTTGCTTCAATATCCCTTGTCTGGTCCCTTAACACTGTCCATTCCTCTCCGGGTAGTCTCTTCTTGAAAGCTTCTTCATTCAAAGTCCTGACTGAATTCTGTTTCCTGCCTAGACTCTATATGTATCAAAATACAGGCAGAGAAATGATGCTCAATGGTGCCCACTGTGGGCAACTACTTCTTTGGAACTACTTTTCCACTCCTTTGAAGGGGACTAGTAGACAGAGCAAACCCAGAAAGAATAAACTCATATACTGTGTGGAGTCTACTAAATAATGTCTGTAGAATACTAGCTAAGAAAAACAGTGTTTAAACTGATGAGCAGTGGGTCCCACTCTCAGAAGACAAACGAGGAGAACTTGGGAGTAATCTTAGCATGTTAGCCAATATTAGTAGCTAACATGTAGTAGTACTAGCTAAAATGGGGACTCCTCTAATTGCTTCCCAGAGCACAGACCTGTGTACCATAGGAAAAAGAAGGATAGGATCGGAAACCTGCCACCAGGAAGACCACATTACTATCGCACGATCTGGAAATGCATTGAACTAATGGGGAGTTGTTTCCAAAAACCCTTCGATTCTTCATCTCAAGGCATTCACTAACCTTGAGGCAGTTCATCTCCAATATTACCTGTTACCTGAAACTGTTTCTGCTTTTAGGAGTAAGCTTTTCCCTAGCCTTTTTGGGTTGAGGGTCATCTTTGTGATGTGCCAAGCATCTTTTACTTGCCTCCTCTTCCTGTGTCTACCCCAGCAGATCCTTCTTTTGAAAAGCATTTGGGATTTCAAGGCATTGAGCTGATGCTGTGTTTGCAGAAAGCATTTATGATAATCCACGTAGCCAGAAAATTATGACCTTTCGAGAGACTCAGTCCTCCATGGTTGCATTTTGCCTTTCTACTTTTGTTTTGTGTATCTAGGCTGAGATGGGGTTTCATGTTTCAAAATGTTTGTTCTAGGGAAAATGTTGATAGGATGACCAATGTATAAGGCTTACTTAAGCACTAGTTCAGTTATTGACTAGATATGGAAGAATGGAGCTCTTTGGGACCTTGAGAATTTCTTTTATGTTTATTATTTGTTTAAAAATGGTTTTAAAATGCCCCCGATAAAAATAAACAACTGAAATGTGAGGTAAGCTTTGAAATTTTCATTTGCATATACTTCATTACTCAGTAGGATAGGGAAAGTTGTGCAGCAGCATATGCTCATGGTTGGAACAGAATATTTTCATTCTTTCTTAAAGATATGATATTATCATTACCTTTTTAAATTAATATTTGAGCATTAAAGATCTCCTATGTACATAGAGAATTCTAATTCAAATTTGCAAATTGTGGGACTATTTGGTAATAACCAGAAATGTCAAAAATAGTTTCTTGGCAAATCACAAAATACAATGTTTCTCTGCAACCCAAGTGCCCATCAATCAAAGAATGGATAAAAAAGATGTGGTATTTTTACACAATGTAATTCTTCTCAGCTATTAAAAAAGACTGCATTGAGACTTTTATAAGTAAATGGTCACGACTTGAGACCATACTCATAAGTGAAATAAATCAAACCCACATGTGTAAATACCATATTGTCTCCCTAGTGTAAGAAACTGAAAAACTATATATGATCCAAAATCTATAATAAATACTATGTAAGGGTAAAAAACAGCTCAAAGAGCAAAAGTAATTGGGAAGGGAAAAGGGGGAAAGAGGGAAGGGAAAAGGAAAAGATATAAATCTGTATATATGTATGTGTAAGATAGCTAAAACAAACACACTGCTGAATGTATTCGTTACTGAGAAAGCACAATTAGCACTCATATGATTCGATCAATTTTACGTGTCTATATCTGTTAATGTAAATCACCATTTTAAAGATAACGATACGCAATATTGCAACCATTGTCAAGTTTCTATCATCCTGTTTTGTAAACCTGTAAAGATACTGTTGTGCATTTACTCTAGTTGTTTGTTTGTCTGTTTTGTTTTTTGTCTTTGTTATACGTGTCTTTTTTTTCCACTTAAATAAAAAAAAGATGTTTCTCTGATTTGCAGAATAAACGGGGGAGAGAGAAGGAAGTTGGTGTAACTGTAAGGTGTAACTAGAAGGCTGTACTGCAAGTTAAAAGAAAAGTATTCATCAGCAGCTTAATTTTTAAACTGAACAATATTATAAAGTAAATCAAATTTCAAAGATTCATACTTCCTCCACTTTCATTTAAATTTGAAAGAAGGTAGTTTATGGTCAGACTTCTTTTGGCTCAAATTCTATTATTTGCACTATAAATTCTAAATGCTGTTGAAAGTTTATATGGCAATAAAAATTATACATTAATAAGCACAGCAATGGACTTTGGTTCAGAAATCAGATTTTTCGGACCCTAATTTAAGAAAAAACTTGGAAAAATAAAATCTATGATGATGATGACATCCATTTTCATATTATCTATTATATGGGAAATTTATAAGCCTAACAATAAGAGATTAATAAGTAAAATTTGGAGCAAAAAATTCAAAAGAATGGCCTAAAGACATTAACATGTAACAACATGGAAAATTGGGAGTACACAAAGTTCACCTAAAAAAAGCAGAATACAAAATTATATGTTCACTATGATTGTGATTATGAAAGACTATAATCTGCTTTTTTAAGAGAACACACAAGAATGAAAACCACTATATTATATTGATGGTATTAGAGGTAGTATATTTTATAAAAAGAAAATTCTTTCTTCTTACTACAAAATTGCTCTTTACGACTGGAAACAGAAGACTGACTCAAGAAGAAAAGATTTTGTGATTCTCTGACAGAGCTCTGTGAAGTTGGAAAGAAAACAAATGAGCATTTTTTTTCTGTCTTAGTCAAGGATCAACTACTCAACCAGGGAATTTATTGTACAGTGCAATGTGAATTCAGGAAAAGCATCTTGCTGGGCTGCAGTAAGGGCCTGGGACTAGAACTGGAGAAGCAGACATTGCCCTGTCATGGCCTCAACAGGAACAAAATATCAAAGTTCTAAACAAAAACCAGATGCACCTGGCACTTGCATGACCCTAAGCCTTGCACAATTCTCAGCCTAATCATGACTCATGAGTTCTGTATTTAAAACTCAAACATTTTTTCATCATGGATTTTTGCATTAATTTTTATGCCTTAAAATATCTTGATAAAATATTTTTATCTTAATTAAGGAGGTTTTTTTACTCCCCATTAAATGGTGCGCTCACCCAAGGCCAGTGTTTCTTCACTGTCGTTCCTGCCTGCCTATGACAGTGGTTGACATTTCTCCACCCAAACCTTCCCTCATCAGAGAACCGCATCCCAGTACACTCTGTTGATGTCTTAGTTCATTCCCTGATAATGTCAGGTGAGCCCTTGGTAAGAATGCTCATGCCAGAGTAGTCATATCCATTAGATGACCAGTCGGTAAGAAATAGCTTTGAACTTTTGTATAGAGAGACAGTAGAATTAGGAAGTAGCTATCAGGAGAACTTCCAGAGCCCTGGAGGGAGAGAGTGGACCAGAGACAATACATGGAGGTAATCAAAATACACAAATAAATTTTAATTTAAAAATGTATTATAGTAAAACACATTGCCATTAATCTCCTGCAAAACACTCCTCCCCACTCCAAACACACCGAGCCCCTCATTCTTGCTACTTTCTGAAGCAGTTCTTGAGGTCATCTTTCATGAATATCGTTAGAAGATAAAACCAACAATATAGTGAATCCTGCTGCCAAGTGCCATCCAATGGAAAGGCAGGCTCATAAAAACAGTACTGGGTGTCATCATCCACGTTGTTACCAGATGTGCCCAATGAGACTTCTGGTGCTTCCCCAAAGTCAAAACGACCATGGAAGGGGAACATTTTCAGTCAGTTTGAGACATCTAGTCAGCTGTAGTATTGCAACAAAGACAGGCATGAAAGAGAATTTTTAGGGCGGCTGCAAAGAGTGGCAAGAATAATGGGATAAATTTATTCAAAGCAAGGTGGAACATTCTGAGGGGCAGTAATAACAATGTGCCTTTTACTGTAATAATTTTTTTTAAGTTAAACTTTTACGGTGTTTTCCGATCACACCGCGTACATCATTTTCACAGCCTTTCATAGGATGTCAAGTCCCTGTTCTCCCTCTGACTTCTTTAGGGTGAAAGCAAATGACCAGCAATGGGCACACTCTTGACCCAGATAGTTTTTTCATGGAGAAAACAGTCCCCCATGGAAACCCTCGGTGATGTGAGGCTGTTCTGGTTTCTCCACTCCAGGCCAATGCTTTCACCATGCATGAGGCACAGCCAGCCCTGTGTACCCAGCTCTGCATTCCACAGCCCAAACTGCTGCCTCTTGACTTAGCTCTCACCTCCAGTGCCCACCTGAGCCACCAATGCCCTGATACACACTGTTAAGGCTTGTCAGAGGGAAGGATGATAAATGACGTTCCCTTGGTTTTATTCAAAATATGCTTCCCATTAAAGATAAATGTCACTTGTGCCTCAAGCCATCTGAAGTACATTTGTTTTCATATTAATGGAAATATATGTGTCATTCTCTCTCCTTTTCTCTCTGCCCTTTATGTCTGCCCCTCCATTCTTCTCCACCTGTTCCCCCCACCCTTGCCCCTCATTCCCTATCTTATCCTCGATATTTCTTTCTAAAATATGGCTGAACACTTAACAGGAATTTTGGAATGTGCTTTGCACAAACGGGCAGAAGAATCCCTGTAATGTGAGAAGCCAACTTTTCACTGCAATGTGAACCATTCCACTGTGGCCCCAAGGAGATTCTTTCACTTTTCCCCTGTGTACTCTTCTGAGCACCCCCCTCCCCAGGTTACTGGGTTAATCACATCTCCTTCTTCCTCCAGGAAGGAATGGAGGCTACTCTACATTTCACATACCGCCTAATGGCAGATGGGAGCCTTAAGTCACTGGTAGGTCACTCCTGTTCAGCCCTGGATACCAAGGAAGAAAAAGCACCTGAGTTTAATTACCAAGCTGACTGAGAGTTCTGGGAACGCCCAGTCTCAGTGCCATCTTCAGCTCTCCCTTATTCGGTGGTTTGATTAACATATCTGTCAAATACATTTTTAAAGCAATCCTGGATACTCTTGGCTGTTCATTAAAGGACTAAATTCTGCAGCCAAGACAATGACATTCACCTTTCAATTTTCATTCTTTATTTCATCTGCAAATCATCTGCCTTTGAAGAAACAGCTGAGTAATTCAAACTGTCTGATTCATCTGTGAATAGCTGACTTTATAAAGCCCCACTGGACCGGTTTTGCAATTCCTCCAGATTTCTCCCTCCATATACACACAACCCAACAGAGTGCTTATTTGCAAGATAATTCCAGAATCTGATAGGGAATTAGAGAAAAAAAGTAAAGACTTCTAATAACAGGAATTCTACAAATTTAATATTTCTTCATAATGGGGCAAATTGAACACATTCAAGGGTCAAAGAGAAGACACTGCCATAGAATTTAATGACTTTTGTAGGTCTAAGCCCACTAATGCATATTTAAATTTATAATTTAGTTTTGCTTTTGTTTTAATACAAACTCTGCAAAGATTTTTGTGAGTGTGTGACTCACTAGATGGTGGTATTTTGTCTAAGCGACATATCAGGGCCACGCGTGAGGAATAATATCTTAAGGAAGTTAAAACAAATGCTCCTTCCCCGATGTGTGTCACCTGTTTTCATTTCCATCAACCTTCACACACCCTCCAAATCTGGAAACCCCACTTTTTGTGCGCTGTCTGACCCCCTGTGTGACTCTGGGAGGCCGCAATTACCTAGAAAATAGTGTGTGTTTCCTGCAACAAAGCAACCTCATTTTCACCACCCCTTGTGACACAAATCAAGCTTTGACTCCAAGTCAGGATTGGAACCAACCATAAACAATTTATTTCTGTTTTTGTGTCTTCATATAGTACTCCACAAAACCAGAAGAAAAAAATATATATATATATAAATATATATATATATATATATATATATATATATATATATAGCTTAGTAGTGGAATCGCTTGAGTGTAGAGTCCGGCAAACTCAAGTTTGAACATTAGCCGTGCTGTTTTATAGTCATGATTTTGACCAATTTATTCACACTTGCTAAGCCTCAGTTTTCCCATCATTAACTTGGGCTGATAATGCATACCTTATTGGACTCTACCAGATCTAAAACTAAAAACACTGTTTCTGGAACATTTTAAGCAGTAAATAAATGGCAATCCACTCTAGATCACATACTTTGCTTTTCCCTTGCAAATCTTCCATTTGCAACAAGCATGGCCAAGTTTGTACCATACTGCAGCAATGATCTTGAGGTAAATGAAACATTAAATATGAATGAGTATAGCTGTCCCGAGGTCCCAGGAGCTTAGTATGTCCTTTCCCATTTGGAAGGTTTGCCTAGCTTCCTTACTTTTAGTACAAGAGAACCCTGAAAACATCATGTAGACCTGACATAAAACAAATAACAGAGATTTCAATGGCTTCAGGCCTCAAGGAAAAGCCCATCCAACTTAAGGTAACCTGCTCAAGTCCTTTCTACATGATTTAACGTCTGATAGTTTGCAATGTCTAGCCAGGCATGGTGCTGTGTTTTATTACCGGCCATTGAAAATAATTAGTTGGTGACCCAGAAAACTGATATATAAAATCCTTTTAATCACCAGTATGGCTTTCAATTATACAGCGTAAACGTATTAACCTTTTTACTGCTGAGATTTGATTTATAGAATTTATCTACACTACCATTATGAGCAGAGATAAAAAGTATATTATCTGAGGTATTAGCATTAACAATAAAGAACTGCCTTTTCTCATTGTGGAGACTTAAGTGGTTATAGCAGCCTCCTGCTAAGTCTCTAAAGATTCATTTGGTTGCAGCTACCATTCACTAATGCTTAACTCAGAACTTACTGTGTGTCTGTGTAACTTTGTAACTCCACGGAGTCAAAGCCAAACATGTTAGCACAGCTGCAGGCAAACAAGACCGTAACCCAAATTTTTCCAGCTTCCTCTCCTAAAATTTCAGCTCAGCATAGAATCAGTCACATAGGTTCAGAATCATAAGCTATGCTAAAAACAGAAAAGACTCCAGGTGTAACGAGGGCAGGAACAGGGGCACTGATGTATGTAAAGGTAGAAGTGACACTTGAGCTCCAAGCTGCAAAATTTGTAGAAGCTAACAATGAGAGAAAAGATTTGGGGAGACTTTTTTGTTGGTTTTTCTTAGGTTAGTTGCCTAAACCACATTACTTAAGAAGAAAAAAAAAGGAAAAACTTTAAACTGGCTTGCACAACTACGCTAAACATACAATCAGATGTATTAGAAAAACAAAAGAGAGAAAAATGAAGTGATGAGGACATAAACGCTAAAATATGATTAACCCCAAAACACCCTTGTCCTAAGTAACTCAACAAGCGAGGAGATTCCATGGCAAAAGAAAGTTGATTGATGACTCAATTCCCAGTTATAACAGACCAATTGCTCTAGTCTATACACATTTTCCTGTATACTTTATATCTAGATATAGTTGATACCAGAGTGTGGGTCAATGTGAACTTCACTGAGCTGCTGGTTCAGGGGTTTTCTGGACTTGTCCTGAGAAAGCTAAGTGGATCTCAGGATCCACTTTTCTCCAAGAAAAGGCACTTCAAAAAGTTTTCATCCTGCAGGAAAAGAAGAAACCATGTACTTTAACCAGAGATATTCTGCTTTCATTTGTTCTACATATTAGCTTTCCATATTCTACTTCTATAGAAATACATACTGTGCCAATTTAAATAGATTGTATCCAACTCAGCTCCCTTATTCTGCAGATGAGACAAGTCAAGGTCATCAGCTGGCGGGCACTAGTACTAGGACAGCCCTTCCTATGGGGCCTCCACAGCTTAGGCATGGGCCGTCTTAGAGTGATGAGCAGTCTGAGTAATGTGTTTGGCTTACTGGCTATTCACTTTGTGGACTCAATGTATTTCTCATTTGCAGAAAGATATTCCACCTAAATATCAGCTCCCCATCATCCTTGAACTGAGAAGAAGAGTGATATCTCTTTAGCAACTTCTTGGCTTCTCATAACATGTCTATTCTACTACTGATTAAAAGAAAGAGAAAGAGAACTTCTTTCCAGTCCATGAATCCATAGTTTTCTCTACTTACTTACAAGGAACTCCATGTCTATTAACTGTGCGAAAGCTGGCTGGCAGAATGACTAAAAGCCCAGACTTGGAAGTCTGATGCCAGCTTGACATGAATTCAGACCTCGATGCTGCCTTTTGCTAGCTCTATGGCTTTATACAAATTCCTACACCCCTAAACCCCAGCTTACCTAACTAAAGTATAAACAGTAACTGGGTCTATCATGCTGCTGAGAGATAAGGAAGGCAAACTATTTACTTTACCGGAGTGCTTAGTAGGTAGTAAGCACTTAACACAGTTTTGCTATTCTTGCTGCTATACAAATCATCCCTTATAATTCGACAGTCATTAATAATGACACTAGCAGAAATGATTCAAGTAATTTGAAAAGACACAGTCATTCTGTGGTATCTGTGGGGGAATGGACTCCAGCATCCCCATCAGATACCTAAATCCAAGATGCTCGAATTCCTTATTTAAAAAATGGCACAGTATTTGCATATGATCTACACACATCCTTCTAGATCATTTAAATTATCTCAAATCATTTATAATGCCTAATAAAATGCAAATGCTATGCAAATTATTGTTATACCCTATTGTTTAAGGAATGATGCCAAGGAAAAACCTGTACAATATAAGATCAATACAGACACAATCTTTATAAATTCTTTAAACCCATAGTTCGTTGTGCCCGTGGATGTGAAACCACAGATGCAGCACCTGCAGATACAGAGGACCAAGCATACTGTACAACATTAGAGCGGTAAAATATCAATGGCACCACATAATCCAGTCAGCGTCTCACTCCTCTCGCAAATCATCATTTGCTCAGCAGGAGAAATTATGAACTGTCTGGAAATAATACAGTAAAGACCGCCAATGACAATGACAGCATAAAGAGTCTAATAGAGACTCAGCGATGAATTTGGGATCTTCTTTTCTACTAAAACCTATTTATTACAGAAAATTCTGGAACCACTTTACTGTAAGTGGACATCATTTAGTGCTCAATTACAAGGAAATTCCACTGGAAGTATATATTAAATGCAGAACATCTACATTAATACCAGGAGAATTTGGTAAGATTGATGTTATTGCAATGAATACCAGATGAATATTAAGTACCTCACTTAAAACTTCCACATTGCTGGGTTCAGGCACTGCCATTCCTTTGCTTCTATCATCTCTATTTCAGAGGATTTTTAAAGAGACAACAGTTAGATTCCAAGTTCATTTTTATTTACTTGTAATCTACCTTAGGGTTACATGGCCCTCAAAGATTGACTCATCTAGACACATTGTATAATAATATTAAAATCACAGAGATTCCACCTCCATCACCAAAAGCCATTCATTTTCCAAATGGCTATAGATCTACATAATAGGGAAATTTGTAAAAGGGGGTAATTTCAGACTAAGCACAGAAAGGACATTTTAATAGCCCCAACATGGATTGAATTTAGTGGAGCAAAGAAATCTCAGTTAAAGAATTAGGAGCTACCCTGTTCAAACTAAAGGATGTTAATGACTCAGACGTGGACTATGAGCTTCCTGTTAACATTCTATTTCAACACAGGTTACTTGAGCTGGGAATGAACTTCTCCTGGGGTCATTTTTATGTTAATCAAGAAAAATTAAGCTCTTTCTATATAGAAATACGTGCAAATACTAAGCTCCATTCCCATTATAAAATTTGGGATCATAAAAAAGTAAATGAAAGGTATTTTTACCTGGCCATTCATCACAGTACATTCCCAGGCAAGAGGTAGGGGTACATTACATTAACCAGGGTGGAGGGTCTTACTGCAAAAGCCCTCTGACTCCCTGTTCAACTTCAGCAAAATGGCAATAATAACCTCATGAACTTGACATGAAGATTAAAATAGATGCACCATGTAGGGACCCTTAAATGTGCATCTTTCTCAGAGGAACCATGGCCAAACTGCCTGAGCCTTTTTCCTGCTCTGCCTCAGATCATAGTTGCATAATCTACTGCTCAGAAATTATTCTGGACCCAATCATTACCATGAGCTGCAATTGTTCTCTCTAGTTCAAGACAGTCAGATCCATTTAACATGTGATGGCTAATATCAGTTGTCAATTTGACTGGATTGGTACATGCCTAAAAACCTGGCCGGGATTATTCAGTAAGGGTGATTGGCATTTGAGTTTGTAAACTGAATGAGAAGCACCCTCCTTGAATGTGGGCTGCACTGTCCAACAGGCTAAGGGCCTGGAAGGAATGAAGAAGCATGAGGAAGCCAGTCTGAGCACAAGCTCGATCCTTCTTAAACTGAAGTACTTTATGCTGCTGCTGTTACCCTTGGACGTTAGACTCCTGATTCTTCAATCTGTGAGTGTAGACTTGCACCAGGGTCTTCCAAGACTTCAGCTTCAGAACTATACCATCAGTTCTTCTTATTCTGGAGCTCCCAACTTTTTGGGTTGAACAACTACTGACTTCCTTGACTCTCCAACCTGCAGATGGCCATTGTGGGACTATTCAGTTTCTGATTATGTAAGACAACCTAACAAATCTTCTCTCATAACTTTGTACATATATATATTACATATACATGTAATTATGCCAACAGATACACACACACACACACACACATGCACACTGTTGGTTCTATCCTCTGGAGAACCCTAATACACCATGTAACTCTCACTTGGCCTCCCTCCTAGCTGTGCTGACCCAGCCTGTCCTTGACTGACCAACCCTTAATTTAAGCTTCTAACACCAGGACCCAGACAGAGATTCATGACCCAAGTGCCTACTGGGCAAGAATGGTTAAATTGCAAAGTTAGAGGGAACCCTAAAGTAAATCTATGCATATGGAATAAACCTGTCTATGATGTGGATAATGGTTGGTAGAATTGTTTAGATCAGAGATTGCAAAGTGACAAGCTGAGGGCCAACTATAACTCTCACGCATAGAGTGGCTAAACAATCTGCTTCTTGTATGTCACAATCTGGTTGAGCTCAGATGAACCTACATGTAGGTACGGTCTGAGATTCAGTCCCGCAGGTCTCCCCACTCCGGCTGTCTTTGCCTTCTGGCCCACTTCATTTATTAAGGTGACTTACAACACCCAATAACCCCTGAAAGCTGTGCAGTTCTAACCTCTGACATAACACACAAAGGTACATTTGACATTGGCTTGTACTTTCACTGAAGGACACCTCACACAAAGGATTAAAGCATGGCATCCTTGCTGGAAAGCAATGGTTCTAAAGGTGAGGTCCCAGACCTTCAGCATCAGCTGCATCTAGACATTTGACAGGCCCCACTCCAGGCCCAGTGAATCAGAAACTCTAGAGTTGGGGGCTCAGCAGTGTGTTCTAAGAAGCCCAAAGCATAATTCTGATATATCTAGGACTGAAAACTACCAGAATCGAGACAAACCAATGCACACAAAGAACCCACCCTTCCTGGCCAAAGACACTTTCATTGAGCCAGATCTGCTTGAACTTTCCAGGGTGTCCCTGAAGCTTAGATGCTGGATAATTGGTTACTTCCCAAATATTAATCTCTGCATAATCCTCCTAGCACAATGAAACAAAATGAAACCACATCCACAGAAACATGACAAGGGAAAACCACAGTGCTAAAAAATGAAGTATGTATCAAATCCCCAAAGAAGTTCATTACCTGAAGGACACATTATCCCCTTCTCTTCCTATGAGTCAGCACAGCCAGTAGTCATTCCTAATTGGTTTATAGCTTAGTATGAAATATTAGGATGCCACAGTATGTGATGACACAGCTGTATTCCTGAGGGGCTGCGGAGACGAATCTGTGTACTGCAGAGACAGGTGGAGACAAAGGGAGCAGGTGGAAATGGGTTGTAAATATACTATAACTTAAAAAATAATGGGGTGCTTTTTCCCTGCAGGTTTCTGGTGCTTCATCACTAATTAAATATTGAAACTACAAAAGGAAAAATAAAGTTTTGTGGCTGTTTGGATTTGGAACATAAATGTAAATATTTTGTACCATTAACTGCAATTTCATTTGAAAAACACACGTCTGTTCTCAGAGCATTGAGTTGTAGGCATACAAGCTGAGAAGAAGGTAGATTTAAGCAAATATTAACAGTTAAAGGTGATGCATTCTTTTCTTTAGGCCATAAGGGCTTCTGGGTTGTGCATTCCTTTGGAGTATTTTTTTTCAAGTTTATAACATTGATGAGCCTTTTAAACAAAATAGCACATTGCCTGTGATAAGGATTGCAATAAAACTCAGAGCAAAGTGCCTGTTGCCAAATGCTGAAAAATCAATAGACTAATCCCTTGGATTCTTGGGTGATTCACAGGAGAGAGTAGTATTTGAATCATTTATAGTCTCAATCCTCCACACTTGCAATGATGGGGTACTTGGAACCCTCAGGCACGAATGCTGGTTCTTGGCTTCAGAATAAGGTAATTTATAATTCTATGAGAAGCTTCTAGAATCACAAATTCATAAGTATTTAGAGTTGGGACCTCAAAGTCCAACTTGGCTAAGTCCCAGCTGTGACTAGCTGTGCTCAGTCTGTCTATCTACCTCATGTAGGATCTCTGGGGAGGGCACAGATGAGGAAAGGGCACAGACCTTCTCGAACAGTTAGTGAAAGAAGGAATGGGAAGTTGATTTTCTCTTTGTTCACCCAAAATAGAATCTCAGGTTCTCTTCTGCTTAAAAGATAGCAAAAGAAAGTGTCTTCCCTTTTCCCTCCATGTGACACTCTAAGTGCCTGAACTTAAAATTTTCAGATTCCATTTCCTGCCCATTTTTTTTCTTTCATGACCAAAGAGCCTCAACCTCTTCATCTATAAAATGTCTTCCATGACTCCTTCCAGAGGTTTTGGTTAAGGAAAACATGCCTATTTAGTTAGATATTCCATGTGGATGATTCTACTGGATAAGCCATGAGAATACATTGTTAAATACAAGGGAGTACAGGTTACTGGGCAGACCCAGGGCCTGGCAACCAGACGTCACTAAAAATGAACACCGTACTTTAGTATAGGGCATATAGCAACTCACATGAAGGAAGTGAGACAAAAGGAGACAAAATCCCTGGTAATGCATCAGTACTCAACAAGCATTGGTTCTTCCCTTCACCAAACATTATTAAATAAGTGAGCCTAGCCTGGCAAAGTAAGTTGATCTTCAAACAGGACCATGAAATTCTCACATTCCCTGGCATCTATGACTGGCCCTCCCCGCTCCCAATCCAGATGCCGTGTGTTAGGAAAGAAAATCAAGTACGCAGCCTTGGTTCAGGGCACTTCAGATGGAGTCAGGAGGCCTTGTTAAAGCAAGTTCCAGACACATCTGCAACTGAGGTTCTGCACTGTCTATGCAAATCACCTGAGTACATGCTGAACTTTTGGACTGGACTGAGCCAAACTACAGCTTCCAGAAGAAAATTCACTAGCATTTTGTAAGTTTGTGAAAGCATCTCTATTGTTTCCTGAGGCTATGCCCAATCACTTTGTTGCACAACACTTCGGTTTTTTCTGTACCAATCACAATTCTTGACAAATATGAGAGATGTAATTAACAAACTTCCTTGCAGTAGAAGCTATAAAAATAACCACCATCTTGTAAAACTTTGGAGCATATTTTCAAAATTGCTTGCATTTGGTGTCTTTTGGATTGCAATCCTAATAAGCCCTGAGTAAATGTCATTCTTTGTTTTCAATTAGGTTGATTTTATGTCAGTAAAGACTCAGCCCCAGTCCCTGACTGTGTCTTCAGAGTTGGCTCACTGGAAGAGGCCAACAGGAAAAATCTATGTAGGCAGAAGCTTCGGGGATGTCCCAAACACTTTTCTGTCTTTTCTAGAAAGACAGCACAGATTTAGTGCTAGGAGAAACTTGTGGAAGAAGTGAAGCGAATGCCAAGAAAACCACTTGGGGTCTTTTAAAGGAAAGTAGCATTTGTACAGCCAAGGTTCTTAGACTCGGCTGTTTTCAGGTGAAGAAGAGGTATGACCTTGGAAGAGTCAAAAGAAGCCAGGTTTTCACAAAACCTCCAAAGAAGAATGTAAATGAGGTACACTGATGCCCCAGTTTAATTTTAAAGGAAATGCAGGAAAAAAGGCATGAGACTCACCCTCCATCTTGCAGCCTAGGGTTGTCCTGATGGCAGGGAATAGGAGCTAAAGCTCTGTTCAGGAAAAAAAATTTTTTTGTGCAAGTGCTGACACTTCTCTGTAGTGGAGTAAAAAGGAAGCTAGGCAGAAATCCCTAGAAAAGAGTATGGGGAGTGCTAAGGACTGGAAAGCAAGAACCAAATCACTGTCGTTGCAGAGAATGACTAAGTAGATGTGCTGGCGTTAGAACTTCTAAGGAATCCTAAGTTTGATCCTCATCACTGAAAAAAGAAAACTCTCAGAAGGAAGCTACAATCATGACATGCACTAGGTAATAAAAAATAAAAAAAAAAACTTGCTATTAGTGATTATTGTGATTCCCATGAAGTTTAGGCCCTTCTGCTGGGGTTAAAGGTAATGGGGTGTGGGCAACAAGTAGGCAATGGAGAATGCAGCCCTTTAGAAATGATGCCCATTTCAAATGAAGAAAGCCAAATGTAATGACCAAGTCCATGGGGAAATACCAAAAGACAAAGTTAAAAAGCAAAGATTAAAGGACAACATAAAGGAATCATAATGTTGACCCATCTTTCAGAGAGGTAAAGTAGCTTGTCTGAGGTCACTCAACTGGAAATAGAAGAACCAAAACTTAACTCCATGTGTGAGTTGGATTTTTATCATGAAAGTGAAACATGTAACACATGCTATTTATGAAGAAAAGAGGTTTCTTTAGGTCAAAGTAAAAACAGTACATAGTAGTTTCCATAGTAAAGACGTCACTTTGGACCCTGGCTTGCATCAATTCGTGGCATGGAGAGTGTATCAAGAGAGCATGTGAAAGCAAGTAAATGACAACAGCTGCGAGCAGGAGCAGAAAAACAGGAGCAGTCAGGCTTGCTCTGTTTGGAAAAACCTTCTGGAGAGAGTGCAGGGGAACTGAAGAGAACTCCATCCAGAGAGCACTTCCCAGTGACCCAAAGACCTCCTGTGAGTATCTACTTCCCCAGGGTTCCACCACGCCGATAGCCCCACTCTCAGACTAAGCCTTGAATCACAAAGAATTCTTGGGGAGACACTCAAGGACACCAAACCATCACATCCCAGGTGTGCTTGGCTCCAGATACTATGTTCTCTCTTTTTCTCATTACTTCTTCCACAAAACGGAGCCTGAAGCTAGAACTTTTGCACATTCAACACACTTTTAACAACAGAACTGTAAACATCTCCCCTTCCTTTTTAGCCATCAGTTGGTGTCCTTTGTCTTTGGGAAAGAACAACCAAACATGACAGACTACATAGCACAAAGACTGACAAGAACATCCCACCTGCGTGCAGACATACCACCTGTATCCAACAGACAAGGGCAAAGATCAACTCCAAGATAGTGATATAGGGGAACGAAACTCCCAACTTACTAGATGTCCAGTATGCATTCATGTCCTCTAAAATTGAAGAAAGAATTTTAGGAACAACAGAGGTTAAGAGCAGGATATATTTATTGAGAGAAAGAAAGCTTCTGTCTGGGAGAGAGACAGAAGGGGTCCTGAGTGGGTTGCCAAAGACTCTTGTCTTTTCTAGGGATTTTACAGAGTAAAACCGTAAGGTGAGACGGGTCCAAGGCGGGGCAAAACAGGAACTCACAAGGTAGGCATAAGGTGGGACAGAACTGTGGTCAACCAATAGGATTAATTGCTCAGGTAAAATTGATTAAGTCAGGAACAAATGGGGAAGCGAGTCACTTAGCAAGTGGGCATGCTTAAAGAGCAGTGACTCTTTCTGTAGGCAACTGGAATGGTGACTCCAGGCTTCCTCAAGGTGATCCATACCTATTTAGAATATCAATCCCCTTTGAGGGCTCCATCCTGTCTGACTGCCTATAATATTTCTAACTAACTTAGTTGCCCATAACGGTAGGAGTTGGGAAAAAACATAATGTTTTTATTTGCACTGGCTGTCTTCTTCCTTACTTCATTTACAGAGTGTATCACACTCCCTAGAAAAGTTCCACATTTGAATTGTTCATTCACACTAGACTTTCACACATAGCCATCCTCGTGATACCTGCCCTCTTTTGTAGTATGGTAAGGTTCGTGTTCCCACCCACATGCCCATCATAAAGAATGTGGCTGATCTTCTCTGTATCTCATCACTGGAGCGATTTTTCCCTGATTGCAAAGTCTGTGATCCCAATAAGATGGGGAGGTGAAAGCTGTCGCCCCCCGACACACAGATGTGCTTAATGAATATAATCAGAGAGATTGAGGAAATTGGCCAAGTCACACAGCTAGTAAATGGCAGAATCAATATTTAAACCTCAATATGTTGATTACTGAGATTCAGTTCTTTCCCATGTACCATTCTCTATTTCCCTCCAGCTCTTTTAATACCCCTCCTCCAGTCTATCTCTCTATTACCTTTAATTTCAATAATTCTCCCTTCTAACTGTAAGTCCTTTAAGGAAAATGCCAAGCTATGCATAAATCCAGTTCTAAAATTCTTTTTAAAAGGCCAAAAGTCAAACTATTCTCATAGGAGTTATAAATTCCATGTAAGTTAAAAATTATGTGGCCTATACCTAATGCTGACTTTCACTCTCCAACCAAACATTCATTTATGAAAAAAATGAATCATCTGAACCCCTTCTGTGGAAACTGCTCATGGTCTAATGTCTGTTCTCAATATTCAAAATAAATTCCTCAAATCAACTCTGTTTTTTTTTCTTTCAATTTAATCCAAATTTCCATTTGATCAGGCAGAAAAGGGCAGGTCTGTATCTCTCTTTGATGCTTTCTTTGTGTCTTTCAAAGTTTGATAACTTATCAAATGTTCCATTAGTTTCTTGGCTAAGCTAAACTTTTAGTACATTCAAATACACAGCAATAATCACCTATAAATCATATTTTCACTCCTAAATTTCTTTAGTTATATGCAGATTAATGTCTATGGAAATTACCACTTCTAATTTATCCAGTTTAGGGAAATTTGTAGTAAACATATGCCTTTTTACAAGCTTTTTAAAAAACATTTTATTAGAGTATAAAATATATGTAATATATACATACATATGTGTGTTATGAGGCATAATCAAACTAATGCTTACAAACTCACCTCCAGAGTAAGAAAACGGAAAGGAAACACCAGAACTAGTACCATTATCCAGCCAGTCCGGATAGCACATAAGCACTGTACTGTTCTATTGCTTTTGTTAATTAATAAAATAATACATAATTATACTTTTCTTGTTTTGAGCTTTACAAAAATAACAACATTGTGTAGTTAATTTCTGAACTAATTTCTCACTAACCACTGTTTCTAAGCTTAATCAACCTTGATTCATGATACTACTCTTTGGTTAGTAGTATTCCAATGTACAATTACTTCTAAATGTGTTTAGTCATCATCCTGCTGATGGACATTTAAATTGTTTTCAGTATTTTGCAACTTTGGATTAGTTGACTACGACCATTCTTGCACATTTCCTGGTTGAACAAAGTTCTTAGGGTATATTTAAGAGGAGACTTGGTAGGTCATTTTATATATATATTCAACCTTCATTTTAATGGAAAATTTATTTTCCAAAACAATCATCCCAGATCATACTTTGAAGAGTAAATTAATCATTCTATATCCTCTCCAAATTTGTATTTTCTGGCTGTTTAAATTTTCTTCACATACATAGTGCATCATAAATCTTGGTGTTTTTTCATTGCCTTGACTACTAATGAAGTTGAGTTGAGTATGTCTTTGTGTTTATTCACTGTGTTTCCTGTTTTGTGACATGTTTGATCTCATCTTTTCAATAGGCACATGGAGTTTATCTCTTTTCAATGTACCTGCTTTGGAGAATTGCCTTTCTCTCACCCTCTGCCTCTGAGTAGACAGTCAGTCACAGGACCCTGTCCTTACTTTTTCCTGGATCACAGGAATCAACAAAGGAAGCAGCCACTCAGTCAGTGAAACCCACCTGCCTAGTGATATCACTCTCAGTAGCTGCACAAAGAAGACCATCCCAGTGTATTTCCCTGGAACTAATAAATGAACATTAAAGAAGTTATCTTATATTGAATTATATGGTGATGTCTGTAACCACTCTTTCTGGATAAATGAAATATACATAAGCCCCCCAAAACTAACATGGTCCACAAACAGACAGGATCAGACCAGGAGACAGAGAGTGAGAAAAAACTTGATGACAGTAATGGGGCTCCTGGATCTCACTGTGCCTGAAGAAAGATTTTACTTATCAGTAGGATGAAATGTTAAGTTTTATACGTTACCAACTTAACTTTCTTTTTAACTAACATAAAGCAAAGCTTTTTCAGGATGAAGCTAAACTAAAAATCAAAAAAAAATAGCTCAAACCATTTCATGCTTCAAATTAAGAGGCACATGGAAAACATTACCATAAAGGTTGCAATAATGCTGGCAATCCTATAGCATTTTAAACTACACAAAGCACTTTTATATACATTATTGATTCTCTTTGTAATATCTGGGAGTTTGGGGAGTAGGTGTATTACCATCCATATTTCACAAACAAAATTCAATATTTATGTCCTGAATTTAGAATTTCTGTTCTTTATTCACTATTTTTCCCAATACTCTCAGAACTACTCAGATAAATTAAAGAGTAATCAATTTACAATTATGGAGCATGGACAGTGTTTGGGGGAATGGAAGTGAGTAAATAACATATTTGTTGAGAAATTTTCAGCCAGGGTCTAATCTGATATTCTTTGATTTAATTTTGTCCAAGTCCATCTACCTGGAAAATGTCAGAAAAACTAAAACATTTGACTCTCAAATTTGAAGAAAACATGCTTCCAGATCTCCTTGTATCTACTTTGGAGAACCAACTCCCAAGAATATTTCAGCATCATTATTAGACAGCTTATGGACTCCTCAGGACGGAAGCCGTTCAATGTGAATGATAACTACTCATCACTAGTAGGCAACAGGAAGGAGAATGGGGGACAAAGAACCTTCAGAGAACAGGCCATATTCTCGAGAATCTAATATGACAAGCTTACTTTACAGGACAGGAGACCTTACTAAATTACACATTCTATGGATTACATGCCCAGAGAGCCAAAATTATAACTGATAATCACTTTGGAGGAAAAAGTAGATCTGAGCCATTGCTAAAACAACACTGAGAAGCTGCCACAACCAATAATTAAAAGTGCTTAAGCAAAGAAGCAATGTTCCAAAGCAAAGGCAAAAAGCATGAACAAATAGGACACAGAGAAGAGCAGTGGGCAACTAATAAATAAGAGGATCTGAACTAAGATGGAATTTCTTTAACTGTATCTGGCTGAGAATTTCAGTATATTCCTCACGAAGGCTTGCCCACATATATGCATGTAGATGCATATTTCTTTGATAATTTAACTCTGCAGCAAAATTTGTATTCATTCGCACTACTTCTTTTTATTAACACATATTAACTTTACATATTAATAAGATTTGGTGTAATATTTTCATACGTGAATACAGTGGGCATTGATCAATTCCAGGCATCTTTCTTTTACCCTCACACCTCACTATACCTACCACCACTCCTGGCATCTGTTCCAGTCTCCATTAATTACTATTTCTACTTTCAAGTCAATGTTCTGAATCATTTTGTTGAATAATTTAGCTCCAAATTAAAGATTCTCTTCACATGTTTCCTACAGTTTCCAGCAGACTCCAAGGAAGCACTGCAGTGAGCATCTTGATAACTAGAAGGGCTGGATAGATAAGCTGCACTCATTCCTATCTGATGCTATGCCAAGCTCCCCACTCTGAGTGGGTCACGCACGAAATTACCAAAGCAATATGTCCAGAAAAGCATAGTATCAACCCAAACTAAAAATCATTGCCTTCCCATGTAAGGTTAGTGATGAGTACCTCAAAGTCAACTGAAATAGGGTTGAAACAGTCAGGCTCACCGTGTCTTTTATGCTCATTTATTCCAGGAAATCTCCTAAGAACTTATATTCTGCTCTATGCGGTAATGAGTATCCAATTTTTGCTGCTTTATTATTTTTACATTCATCACTAACAGTGTGAGACAGAGAAGGATCAAAAGAGTTCATGTGTACGAACTCTTGTTTCTGTTGTTTATGTTGAAAGTATTCAGAAGTATGGCAGGCTTCATACTTGACTTACAGTGAACATTTATTTCCATGTTTACTAATAAAACTGTCAGTGTTAACTCAGTCAGAAGACTACTTTCCTCAGTCTCCCTTGCAGAGGTGTGACCACGTGGTGACTAAGTTCTGGCAATGAGTGGTAAGTGAAATTATTATATAAGTCCCCAAAAAGGTTCATGTTAAAGGAGAAGTTTGAGTTTTTCTTCCTACTTCCGTGATGTGGCATAGATGATGTGTTAGGGCAGGACATGTAACATGACATTATAAGCGGATATACAACTTCCATCTTGGAATGGAGGAATGAGGACTACTAGAAATAGAGAGCACAGATCTGGAAGTAAATAGGGAGTTTGAAATCTTATTTGGCTACACATCATCCCTGTACTGACCACCTCTGTACCTTGTTACGTGAGACATAAACTTCTGACTTCGTTCTATTTTCTGTTGTACAGAGACTAAGCCAAACATAATTCATTCAAACTATGTAAATTTTATCTAGGGTGAAAGAAAAGATGAGAAATAGAAGTTAAAATAAGCCAAACTGGGTGAATATATTTTACTTTCCTTCTGTAGGGTTGCTCTATACCAGAGGCCTCTAGCATCATCTAATCAATCATTTGAATAGACTCTAAAATCATACTTCATCTTTCTATTAATAATAGTTCTTAATCTGCCAGGTTCTAACAGAAGCAAAGACATAATGTTAAGGATTCATCATCTTTTGCTGCACAGGACCATATAGCTTTGTGCACTTATGAGGTCATTCATTCATGTTCTATCATCACAGGAGTTCTTCTAACTTATAGCCACAGAAGTCACTCTCAACATGGCAATAAATATTTTACACTTCCTGATTTCAGGACTTATCACAAAGCTACAGTAATTCAAACAGTGTGGTACTAGCAAAAAGACAGACATATAGACCAGTGGAATAAAAAGCCTAGATACAAACCCTGGTATACATGATCAAGTGATTTTTGACCAGGATGCCAAGATCATTCAATGAGGAAAGGACAATCTTTTCAACACATTTCTAGGGAAACGAAGTATCTACCTACAAAAGAATTAAACTAGACTCTTACACTATCCACAAAAATTAACTCATCAGATGTAAGACCTAATTGTAAGAACTAAAACCATGAAACTCTGAGATAAGAGCATAAAGTTTCATTTTATTGAATTTATGATGATTTCTTGGATACGTTAGCAAAAGTACTGGGAATAAGAGAAGATGAATAAATTTGACTTCATCAAAACTTAAAATTTTCATGAATCAAAAAACATGAACAGAATGAAAATAGGGATAGAATGGGAGAAAATACTTGCTATATATAAGGGATTTATATTCATAATACATAAAGAACCCTTACAACTAAAATGCTCTGTAACCTGATTTTTTTTTTTTCGGTACCAGGGCTTGAACTTACAGCCTAGCAGGTGCAGCCACTAAGCCAAACTCCTGGTCCTCTGTAACCTGATTTTTAAATAAACAAAAAATTTAAATAGGTAATTCACTTAAGAAGATACACAAATGACTCACAGAATACATAATATCAAACATCACTGATAATTAAAGAAATAAAAACCAATGCCATGCTACCTCATTCCCATGAAGAAATTTATTACAGAAAACAGAAATATGATGTAGGAGAAATTCCTCAAAAAATTCTACTTCTGCATGTATTCCTAGAAGAAATAGAAGCAAGGACTTCCACAATTGCTAAAAGGTGGAAGAAACCCAAGTATACACCAAAAGTAAATGGATTTCTAAAAATATGGTATGCATTAGGAGAAAATATTACTCAGCCTTTAAAAAGAATAGGATTCTAATGCATGCTACAATACAGATAAACTTTGAGGACACTATGTGAAGTGAAATAAGTCAGCCAAGAAGAGGCAAATATTTTATTTCATTTATATGAGGTATCTAAAGTAGTCAAGTTCACAGCCTCCCAGGGGATAGGAGTGAGGGGCAAACAATAATTGGTTACTGTTTAATGGATACAGAATTTCAATTGGGAAAGACAAAAACATCCTAGAAGTAGGTGGTAGTGTTGCAAAGCAATGTGAATGAATTTAATGCCACAGAACTGTACCCTTAAAAATGGTTAGGGATGGTAAATTTTGTAACTGTGTAGATTGTGTCACAATAAAAAAATCAAATTATAGCAAACTTAATAAGGACACCCCCAAAAGACAACCATACCATAATCTCTAGAATACATTACCTTACATAGTAAAAGGAACTTTACAGATGTAATTAAAGCAAAATGGAGAGACTGAGCCAAGTTATCTTAGAGGGACTAATGTGATCACAGGGTCTTTTGTAAGAGGGAGGTGGGACCAGGGCAGAAATGGCATGGTGGAAGGGCATGGAAAGGTAAAGTTGCTTAACCATGGTTGCCAAAAAGTGAAGAGAGAGGAGTGAGGGACCAGAGACAAGAGTATAGCCTTCCAGGTCATGCCCCAGTGTTTGACCTCCACCAACCAAGACAACCTTTCAACAGCATATTCAGCTATGAACTCATCAGTGGATTAACTCATTAATCCATAGAATAGATCCCCCACAACCCAATCATCTTCTAAAATCCCTGTCTCTGAACACATGAAACTTTTGGGGGGCAGTTTAGATATAAACCATAAGAGCTCAGTAGATGCCTCAATTTAAGAATTCTGACTTTTAGGAGCTGTACAAGAGTAAATGTGTGTTGTTTTAGGCTATTTGATTTGTGTTAATTTGTTACAGCAATGATAGGAAACAAATACATAAATTAAACAGTTCCTGATTTTCAAACACTCACATGGGCAGAAACTAATGCAGCAGAATTCTATTCTTATGTAGAGCTAAATTGAACTTCTAAAAAGTGTAATTGTATTTGCTTCTGTCACCATTCTCAATTGTCATGACTATATTTTGCTCAAATGGTCCTGATCTATCTCATCTTTTTTATTTCCCCTTTGCTTTCTGACCAAAGATACATCATATGCTCAAAGATCCCTATGCACATGGTAAAAGAACAAGCTGGTATACTCTGCGGCCCTCAGTGCCTTCTTCTGATGCATGGTCTATGTTCCCTCCAGGCCAGCAAGATATAATCTTCTTTTTACTGGCATGTGCCAGATCCTATACCTGGGGCCACCTTGTGTGTAGATATCATGAGAGTTCCTTTCCCTGACTCCATCTGCAATTATTTTTTCTGAGGTTTTAGTGACCTACGGTTAACCAATATCAAATGAAAAATTCCAAAAATAAACAATTCATAAATATTCAATTGTAAACCATTCTTCATAGCATAATAAAAATCTCACACCATCCTACTTTCTTCCACACTGAAAGTGAATCATTTTGTCTAATAGATCAATGCTCTACATGAGATCCATCCATTAGTCTCTTAGTAGCCACCTCTTATATTAGATTGACTGCTGCAGTATTACAGTACATATGTACAAATAACTTTTATTTTACTTAATAATGGCTCCAATGTGCAAGAGTAATTATACTGCCAATTCAGATATACCAAAGAGAAACTATAAAATGTTTTCTTTAAATGAAAAAGGGAAAGTTCTCAACTTAATAATAAAAGAAAAGAAATTGTATCCTGAGATTGCAAAGATCCATGGTAATATAAAGTCTTTTCATAAAATTATGAAGAAGAATAAAGAAATTTATGTTAGTTTTTGTCACACTTCAAAATGCAAAAGTTACAGCCACTGTGCTTAATAAGTGCTTAGTTAGGTTGGAAAAGGCATGAAATTATAAGGGTTAGTACTATATACAATTTCAGGTACTCACTGAGCACCTTGGAAGCTATCACTCACAGAAAAGAGAAAACTATTATACCTAAAATCCTATTCTACAAGTAAAAAATATTCAAACTTTTGGAAACAGTTAAGTCTGACATGAATTCAGCCTATCTTTGTCCGGGTTTCTATCAACTGAAAGACTTCTAACAAGGAACCACAACTACCTAACCCAGCCTCTGACTTACTGTTATGTCCATTTCTTTATAACCCTGCACTCTATCACATACTTGGATAATATGGGATTGAGGTGAGAGCTGCTATCCCTTAACAAAGGTCCCATCATGGTATCCCATGGAATTCTCCACAGAGAACCACAAATGCACTCAACTGCTGCCTAATCATCAGATGGGCAGACAAGAATGAGTGAGAATAAGGTTGTGGAAGAGACAATCTCATGGAAAAGACATATTTTCATTTCAGTCCACTAAATGATTTGTGAGGTGACTAAGGAAACCGCTAATAAAAGAAGAAGTATCATAGAGATGAGATAGGGTCTTTGTGAGAGTTTATGGTTATGTTTACTTCTTTTGAAGGGTTTGACCTAAATATTTATCATATTAATCCTCTTCTCTCCATTTTTATCATCATTACTCTGGTCTAATTCACATCCACTTCTTACAAGATACTACATTATTCTAAAAACTTACCATTTGTTCTTTCTGTATCCTGTCTGGCCAACTCTAACCTCCCCCAAACCTATCCTTTCTTAGTACTTTAATGATATAATTCCACTGTCTTTGAGCTTCCATTGTTTTTGTTTACAAGTCAAGTATCAGATGTATTATTGCTCCTTTACAGGTAATGTACATTTTTCTTTTTATCTGTGATTATTAGCAGTACTATTATGATGTTTACTTACATAAAATGCTCTGATGTCATATTTATACTTATTAACATTGTAGAGTTTCCATGAACTTATGGATTAACATCATTCACCAGTACCAAAAAAAACCATTTTTTTAAATTTTAAAGACAATAAAACAAAGCAAAACAGAACTGAAGAAAGCAGATTAGGACAAAACAATGCAAACAACACAGGATTTCAAAGCAAGAGAACAGGAAATCAACAGTGGCTACCATAACATCTCTTGTTTTCTTCGAAATAGTTGTCCATATCTTCACACACAATGAATTCAAACAAAGCACAATAGTATAAAACCAATAAAAACAAAAGAATGAAAGTGGCCTTCAAAGCCCAACAATAGGAAAATCAACAATGGCTACTGTAATGTCTCTTTTTCTCTTCAAAATAGCTGTCCACACTTTCACACATATTGAAATCAAATAATACAAAACAGACTAAGAACAATCAAAACAAAAGATAAAAGCATTACTGTACTTCACAACAAGATGATAGCAAATCAGCAATGGCTACTATAATGTCTCATTTTCTTCAAAGTAGCTGTTCATACCATCACTCATAATAAAATCAATTCTTGTAAATTCTTTAGAAGTTCTAGGCATGTATAAGCCTATACATGTACATCTATCCTTTCTGTATTAGAGGGAAAGACAAAACAAAACATCACAAATTATAAGGAAAACAAGAAACAAAAGAGACTAATAAATAACAATAACAAAGAGCCCAAAACAATAACAATACAAGCTTGCAAAACAAGGTGGTAGGAACATAACTAAGGTTGTTATTTTGCATAGTTATCTTCAGAAGAGTTACTCAGATTACCAGATATAGACTTGCACAATTCATCTAATCCTATGAATGTTAACTGTTTTCTTCCAAGACTTAATAGAATTAGAATACAATCCTCTTAGCTATCTTAATTGTATATGTGAAAATTTATATCTTTTCTCTTTTCTCTTACTTCTTTTCTCATTTTCCCTATCTGATTTATTTTTTTTCCCTTTGGGCAGTTTGTTACCCTTCAACAATATTTACTAAGATTTTGTATCTTATTTACTCTTTCAGGGAAAATTTACTCTTTCAGGGAGAATTTACTTACCTATCTGATTTATTTTTTTTCCCTTTGGGCAGTTTGTTACCCTTCAACAATATTTACTAAGATTTTGTATCTTATTTACTCTAGGGAGACAATATGGTATTTACAAATGTAAGTTTGATTTATTTCATTTACGAGTATGGACTCAAGTTGCATCCATTTACCTATAAAAGCCTCAATGTGATCCTTCTTTATAGCTGAGTAGTATTCCACTGCATAAAAGTACCACATCTTTCTTATCCATTCCTCAGTTGATGGGCATTTAGGTTGTTTCCAAGACTTGGCTATTACAAATTGTGCTGCTATGAATATGGGTGCACATATATCACTGTGGTATGATGTTTTCATTTCTTTTGGGAATATGCCCAGATGTGGAACAGCTGGTCAAATGGGACTTCCAATCCCAGCTTTTTGAGGAACCTCCAGACTGATTTCCATAGTTGTTGCACCAGTCTACACTCCCACCAACAGTGCAGGAGGGTTCCTTTTTCCCCACAGCCTCTCCAGCATTTGTTATTGGTGCTTTTCCCAATCCTGGCCATAATTTCTGGAGTGAGATGGACTCTCAGGGTTGTTTTAATTTGCGTATCTCTAATGACCAATGATGCTGAACATTTTTCATGTATTTATTTGCCATTTGTATTTCTTCAGCCGAGAAGTGTGTATTCATCTCAGATGCCCATTTTTGGATTAGGTCTTTGAATTTCAGGGCTATGATTTTCTTTAATTCTTTATATGTTCTGGATAGAAGTCCTTTGTCTGAGGGACAGTTGAGTAAGATTTTTTCCCAATTCATGGGTTTTCTTTTCATTCTGTTGGAGATTTCCTTTGACATGCAAAACCTTTTTAATAGGATGAGATTCCAGTAATTGATTCTGGGAAGTATTTGCCATGCAGTTTCATTTTTGTTCATGAATTCTCTGTCTACCCCTATATCTTCAAGATTTCTACCTACTTTGTCTTCCAGCAGATTTAGTGTTTGTGTTCTAATATTTAGATCTTTGATCCATTTTGACTTTAGTTTAGTACATGGTGATAGGCATGGTTCTAGTTTTAGTTTTTGGCATATGGAAAGCCAGTTTTTCCAGCACCATTTGTTAAAGAGGCTATCTTTCTTCCAGTGAACATATTTGGCCCCTTTATCAAAGATAAGATGGTTAAGTGTGTTTGTAGTTGTGGTCGTATCTTCTAATCTATTCCATTTATCTTCAGGTCTGTTTATATTCCAGTACTATGCTGATTTTATCACAGTAGCTTTGTAGTATAACTTTAAGCCAGGGATTGTGATGCTTCCTGCCTTACCTTTGTTGCACAGAATTGCCTTTGCTATTCTAGGTGTCTTCTGGTTCCAGATGAATTTTAGGAATGATTTCTCTAGATCTGTGAGGTATGCTAATGGTATTTTGATTGGAATTACATTAAATCTGTATAACAATTTTGGGAGAATGGCCATTTTCACAATGTTTGTTCTTCCTATCCATGAACAAGGAATGTCTTTCCATTTTCTGAGGTTCTCTCCAATTTCTTTTTTCAGAGTATTGAAATTTTCACTGAATAGATCTTTTACTTCCTTTGTCAGATTGATTCCTAAGTATTTTGTTTTTTTGGATGCTATTGTGAAGGTTGTGGCTTCTCTTATTTCTCTCTCTGTGAGTTTGCTGTTTGTATACAGGAATTCTATTGATTTTTGAGTGGTGACTTTGTATCCAGCTATATTACTGAATTTGGTTATTACATCTAGAAGTCGTTCAATGGATTTTTGGGTGTCTTCTATGTACAGTATCATGTCATCTGCAAATAATGACAATTTAGCGTCTTTTTTTCCTATCCTTATTCCTTTTAGTTCTCTCTCTTGTCTAATTGCTCTGGCGAATATTTCCAGCACTATATTGAATAGTTGTGGTGATAACGGACATCCTTGTTTTGTTCCTGATTTTAGAGTAAAAGGTTTCAGTTTTTGACCATTTAATACGATGCTGGCTGTTGGTTTGCCATAGATTGCAACTAGTGAACAGGAAAGGAGAGATCTTTTTAAAAATAACAAGGAATTCACTGCAATAAATTTCCTTCTGAGAACTACTTTTATTGCATGCCACAGGTTCTGGTGAGTTGTATTTGAATTTTCATTTGCTTGTAGATATTGTTTAATTTCTTCTTTAATTTCCTCTGTGACCCACTGATTGCTCAGGAGTGTATTATTTAATTTCCATGTGTTTATGGAGATTTTACAGTTTCTTTTGTCATTAATTTCTAGTTTCATAGAACTATGAACAGATAATATGCATATAATAATTTCAGTGTGGTCCCATGACTCAGCACAACCCAACAGGGGAATGCCCGATCAGCCTCGCAGGACACAGGGGTACTGAGCCCAGCCCAGCCCAGGTCCCCAGAGCTGCTCATCAGGGACTGGCCAGCATAGCTGCAGGGCCTTGGAGAGCTTGGGCTCTGCCGATCAGAGCACAGAGCACAAGCTACATTGTTCAGTGGAGCGGCCGGTGCAGCGGGTCCTAGAGGTTGTGGGCCCACCCAGCCAGGAGCAAGGCCCCGGCACTGTAGGCCTGGGACTTGCACAGGCTTGCCTGGCACTCCAGAGGCTCTGAACTCCTTGCAGCCAAACTCAGGGTCTGGGTGGCGTCACACTCCGGGGTACACTCCGCCTAGCTGTCTGGGTCCAGGAGGTCTTGGCCCCCATCCAGTAAGGTGGAGGCTTTAGCAGTACACTCCAGGAGTGTGCCCTCACTAGCTGCAAACAGGATCCAGCCCTACCCAGTCCCGCGACTCAGCGCGACCCACCAGGGGAATGCCTGGTCAGCCTCACAGGAAACAGAGCCACACAGGTGCCAGAAGAAAATGACAAAATGAAAGACCAAGAGGCAGTCTCAATACCCCAGCCCACGAGAACAAATGCAAGAGACCCTCCAATGGAGGACACTGGGAGTCACACAACTGAACTTTCTGAAACGATAGCAAATGCAGTTAAGAAACAGCTGGATGAAGCTATAGAGAAACTCAAATAAGAAATAATCTCTCAGCTAAAATATGAAATGACAATCATTATTAAAGGAACGTGTGTCTAAAGAAGACCAAGATAAAAAAATAGAAGAACTTAAGAAAATGATGGAAACTTTGAATGAACAATATAAGACACAAACAGAATGCATGAAACAGATTCAAAGGGAAATGCAGGAAATGAAAAATTCCATGGAAAGTTTGAAAAACCGCTGGAATGAAGCTGAAGATAGAATCTCAGATCTTGAAGACAACATGGGAGCTTACGGCCAAGAAAGAAAAGATCTCTTAAAAATAGTAAGGAACCAAGAAACAACAATTCAACAGCTGCAAGACGATGCCAAGAGAAATAACATAAGATTAATAGTCATAAATGAAAAAGCGGGGGTCAATACTAATGACCTGTGAAGAGTATTCACAGAAATAATAGCAGAAATCTTTCCAAACATGGGAAGAGAATCTGAAATACAGGTAACTGAGGCTTACAGAACCCCAATTAACCATAAGCAAAATAAATTTTCACCCAGACATATAATAATAAGGGTATCAGAAATACAGCATAAGAACAAAATACTAAAAACCTGTCAGAGAAAAGAAACAGATCACCTATGAAGGAAAGCCTATCAGAATCACAGCAGACTTCTCAACACAAACCTTTAAGTTAAGAAGAGCTTGGAGTGAAGTATTTCAAATCCTGTAAGAAAACAACTTTCAACCCAGATTGATGTACCCTGCAAAACTATCCTTAAAAATTGATGGAGAAATAAGATACTTTCATGACAAAGAACAACTGAAGAAATTTATGGCCACCAAACCAACACTACAAAGAGTACTGAAAGATACTCTAGAAAGAGACAAAGATAGCTACAATCTAAAGAACAACAACAAAAGGAAACCACTAAGCAGGGCAAATAATTAAACACAAAATGTAAAAAACCAACAACAGAAAGATATCATGACAGGGATGAGCCAGTACGTATCAGTTATATCAATCAATGTAAATGGACTCAACTCTCCAATAAAAAGAAACAGACTAGTGGAGTGGGTTAAGAAACAAAACCCAAAAATAGGCTGTGTACAAGAAACACATTTCACTCAAAAGGAAATTTACAGACTAAAAATCAAAGGTTAGAAAACAATACTCCATGCAACAGGAACCCAGAAAAAGCAGGGGTAGCTATTATGTTTGCAGACAATACAAATTTCACACCAAAAATGATCAAAAGAGATAAAGAAGATCAATACATACTTGTTAGGGGAAAACTTCAAGAGGAAGAGATTACAATCATAAATATATATGCACCGAATATGGGAGTACCCAACTATGTAAGACAATTCTTAACAGACATGAAAAACCAAATAAACAATAATACAGTTATAACAGGGGACCTTAACACCCCACTGTCACAGAGAGACAGGTCAACCAAACAAAAAATCAGCAAAGAAATAACAGAACTGAATCAAACTTGTGAACAGATGGACCTAGCAAATGTTTACCGAGTATTCCACCCATCAACATCAGACTACACATTCTTCTCAACTGCACATGGGTCATTCTCTAAAATAGATCATATACTGGTCCACAAAACACACTTAAGCAAATGCAAAGGAACTGAAATAATTCCATGCGTATTACCCGACCATAGCGCAGTAAAATTGGAAATGAATGACAAAAAAACCTACAATAACTGCATAAACACATGAAGATTAAATAATACTCTCCTAAATGACCAACTGGTCACAGAAGAAGTTAACGAAGAAATTAAACAATATCTACAATTGAATGAAAATGCAAATACAAATTACCGGAACCTGTGGGATACAATGAAAGCAGTCCTCAGAGGGAAATTTAGAGCACTAAACTCCCACATCAGAAAAATGGAAAGAACACACATAAACAACCTAATTCTGCACCTCAAACTTCTAGAAAAAGAAGAGCAAGTCAAGTCCAAAGACCAAAGAGGGAGAAAAATATTAAGATTAGAGCAGAAATTAATGCAATTGAAACTAAGAAAACAATGCAAAGAATTAATGAATCGAAGAGTTGGTTCTTTGAAAGAGTAAATAAAATTGATAAACCCCTAGCCAACCTTATCAAAAAGAGGGAAATAAAACCTCAGAGTCATGCAATAGGAAATGAAAAGGGTAAAATCACTACAGACCCTGTGGAAATACAGGAGATCATCAACACCTACTTCGAAAACCTTTACTCACATAGATTCAATAACACAGAAGAAATGGACAGATTCCTAGAAACCTATGAATTACCAAAGCTGAATCAAGAAGATGTAAAACTGCTAAATAACCAAATTTCAGCTAATGAAATTGAAAATGTAATTAGGACTCTACCAACAAAGAAAAACCTGGGCCCTGATAGACTCACTGCTGAATTCTACAAGAAATTTAGGGAAGACTTAATGCCAACACTCCTCAAACTCTTCAATGAAATCGGAAGGGAAGCAAGTCTCCCTAACTCATTCCTGGAAACAAGTATTACCCTAATACCAAAACCAGAGAAAGACCCAACCAAAAAAGAAAATTATAGGCCAATCTCCCTAATAAACATAGATGCAAAAATCCTCCATAAAATACTGGCAAATAGAATACAGAAAGTTATCAGAAAGATTATACACCATGATCAAGTGGGATTCATCCCATGAATGCAGGAATGGTTCAACATACATAAATCAATCAGTGTAATACACCATATCAACAGGGCCAAGGACAAGAACCATGTGATTATCTCAATAGATGCAGAAAAAGCTTTCGACAAAATCTAACACCCAATCATGATAAAAACCCTATAGAAAATTGGAATAGATGCTCTCTACCTCAACCTAATAAAAGCCATATATCATCATATATCATAAATCAACAGTCAGCATCTAAGTGGACAAAAACTGAAAACTTTCAACCTAAAATCAGGAACAAGACAAGGATGTCCATTATCACCACTCCTATTCAATATAGTTCTGGAAATACTAGCCAGAGCAATTAGACAAGATAAAGAAATAAAGCGAATAAGGATAGAAAAGCAAGAAGTGAAATTATCATTATTTGCAGATGATATGATACTCTACATAGAAGACCACCAAAAATCCATTACAAGACTTCTAGAAGTAATAACCAAATTCAGTAATGTAGCTGGATACAAGGTGAACATTCAAAAATCGATAACATTCCTGTACACAAACAACAAAGTCACTGAGAGAGAAACAAGGGAAACCACACCCTTCACTATAACATCCAAAAAAAATGAAATACTTAGGAATCAATCTAACAAAGGAAGTAAAAGATCTATACTGTGAAAATTACATTAAGAAGGAAATTGAAGAAGATTTCAGAAAATGGAAAGATATTCCCTGTTCATGGATAGGAAAAACAAATATCGTGAAAATGGCCATTCTCCCAAAATTATTATACATATTTAATGCAATCCCAATCAAAATACCACTTGCCTACTTCACTGAACTAGATAAAGCATTCCTGAAATTCATCTAGAACCAGAAATGACCTAGAATAGCAAAGGCAATTCTGGGCAACAAAGGGAAGGCAGGAGGCATCACAATCACCAACTTGAAACTATACTACAAAGCTACTGTGATGAAATCAGCATAGTACTGGAATCAAAACAGACCTGAAGATAAATGGAATAGATTAGAAGATACAGTCACAACTACAAACACACTTAACCACCTCATCTTTGACAAAGGGGCCAAACATGTACATCGGAAGAAAGACAGCCTCTTTAACAAATGATGCTGGAAAAACTGGCTTTCTATATGCCATGAACTAAAACTAGATCCATGTCTATCACCATGCACTAAAATAAAGTCAAAATGGATCAAAGATCTGAATATTAAAACAGAGACACTAAACTTACTAGAAGACAGAGTAGGTAAAAATCTTGATGACATAGGAGTAGGCAGAGAGTTCATGAACAAAAATCAAATTGCACGGGAAACACTTCCCAGAATCAACAACTGGGATCTCATCTTACTAAAGTTTTTGCATGTCAAAGGAAATCTCCAACAGAGTGAAAAGTAAACCCATGAACTGGGAAAATATCTTAGCCAATTGTCCATCAGACAAAGGACTTCTATCTAAAACATATAAAGAATTAAAAGAAATCAGGCCCCTAAAATTCAAGGACCCAATCCAAAAATGGGCATCTGAGATGAATACACACTTCTCAGAGAAAGAAATACAAATGGCAAATAAATATATGAAAAAATGTTCAGCATCAATGGCCATTCGGGAAATGCAAATTAAAACAACGCTGAGATTCCATCTTACTCCAGGAAGAATGGCCACGTTTAAAAAATCAAGCAAGAACAAATGCTGGAGGGGCTGTGGGGAAAAAGGAACCCTTCTCCACTGTTGGTGGGAGTGTAGACTGGTGTAACCACTGTGGAAGTCAGTGTGGAGATTCCTCAAGAAGCTAGGATTAGAGATCCCATTCAACCCAGCTATCCCTCTTCTGGGCATTTTCCCAGAAGAATTGAAAACATCATACCACAATGATATCTGTGCACCCATGTTTACAGCAACCCAATTTGTAATAGCCAGATCTTGGAAACAACCTAAGTGCCCATCAATCTAAGAATGGATAAAAAAGATGCAGTATTTTTATACAATGAAGTACTACTCAGCTATTAAGAAAGATTGCATTGAGACTTTTATAAGTAAATGGACACGATTTGAGACCATCCTCATAAGTGAGATAAATCAAACCCACATGTGTAAATACCATATTGTCTCCCTAGTGTAAGAAACTGAAAAACTATATATGATCCAAAATCTATAATAAATACTATGTAAGGGTAAAAAACAGTTCGAAGAGCAAAAGTAATTGGGAAGGCAAAAGGGGGAAAGAGGGAAGGGAAAAGGAAAAGATATAAATCTGTATATATGTATATGTAAGATAACTAAAACAAACATACTGCTGAATGTATTAGTTATTGAGAAAGAATAGTTAATACTCATGATTGGATCAATTTTGCATGTCTATATCTGTTAATGTAAACAACCATTTTGAAGATAACAACATGCAATATTGCAACCATTGTCAAGTTTCTATCATCCTGCTTTGTAAACCTATACTGTTACTGTTATGCATTTACTCTTGTCATTTGTTTGTCTCTTTTGCTTTTTGTCTGTCTTATATGTGTCTTTTTTTCTCTTAAAAAATAATAATGATAGTTTCAATTCTTTTGCATTTACTTAAGCATGTTCTATGGGCTAGTATATGGTCTATTTTAGAGAATGTACCATGCACATCTGAGAAGAATGTGTATTCTGATGTTGGGTGGAACACTTTGTACATGTTTACTAAGTCCATTTGTTCACAAGTTTGATTTAGTTCTGCTATCTCTTTGCTGATTTTTTCTGTCTGGTTTATCTGTCTCTTTGTGTTAATGGGGTGTCAAGGACTCCCACTATAATTGTGTTATTGCTTATTTGATTTTTCATTTTTATTAATATTTGTTTTATATAGCTGGGTGCTCCTGTATTTGGTGCATATATATTTAAGACTGTTATCTCTTCTTTATGAAGTTTTCCCCTAACTAGTATGTGGTGATCTTCTTTATTTCTTTTGATCATTCTTGATTTGAAGTTCACATTGTCCACAAGCAGAATAGCTACCCCTGCTTTTTGGGGGGTTCTTGTTGCATGGAGCATTGTTTTCCATCCTTTGACTTTCAGTCTATGAATTTCCTTTTTGGGTTAGATGAGTTTATTATATACAGCATACAGTTGATGCTGTTTCTTAATCCATTCTGCCAGTCTGTTTCTTTTAATTGGTGAATTGAAGCCATTTACATTAATAGTTATAGCTGATATACATTGGCTTATTTTTGTCATGTTATCTTTCTGCTATTGTTTCTTCACCCTTCCCCTCTGTTTAATTGTTTGCTTTGCTTAGTGGTTTTTTTCTGTTGGTATTCCTGAAGTCATAGTTATTTTTATGTCTATCTAGAATATCTTTCAGTATTCTTTGCAGGGTTGGTTTGGTGGTTATGAAGTTCTTTGGCTGTTCTTTGTCATGGAATATCTTATTTCTCCATCAATTTTGAAGGACTGTTTACAGGGTACATCAATCTGGGTTGGAAGTAATTTTCCTTTAGAATCTGAAATACCTCACTCCATGCTCTTCTTGATTTCATTGTTTGTGTTGAGAAGTCTGCTGTGATTCTGATGGGCTTTCCCCAGTAGGTGATCTGTCTTTGAGGTCTGAGAGTCTATCTTCATTGAGATGGTTTTGCCAGGCTTTGATGGAGATTTTGATTTCCTGGGTATCTCTTTGCATCTGTTTCATTTATTCTGTGTCTTTCTTACATTGTTCATTCAAAGTATCTATCTTTTTGCAGTAATCTTCAATTTTTTTAACTATGGCTTCTTTAGATGTGTTCAGCATTTCTTTTATTGTGTTTATCATTTCTTCTTTTACCTGGGAGATTATATCTGATCTGGGTTCCTTTACAGCTTCATGGACTTGTTTCTTTACTTCAGTTGCTATCATTTCATAAGTTTCAAGTGTATGGCTTACATTTCCTTCTATGTCCATGTCTCCTAGGCTTGTTTGGGGTGGGCTAGAGGGTTGAGATTGCATTTTTCTCTTGTGTTTTGTCATTTTCCTGCATTCCCCTGGAGGAGCTGAATGCAAGGTTTCAGTTGCATCCTGAGTTGAGGATATCTGTCCCTACTGCAAGGAGTTTCCCCAGTTGAGTGGGGGTCATTGGTCAGGCCTTACCAGATCACTAGTGGCACTCAAAGGCTCCTCAAAGTTGGGAGTACGCTGGGTGGGCTTTCAGCATACCCACGTGGTTCTCTGAAGCTCCCTACCTATTTGAGGTTGCTGGGCAGGACTCTACCAGGTTCTGAGTGGCATTCCAAGGCTGAACAGCTAGATGGAGTACATTGTGAAGGCCTTCAGCTCAGCCACGTGGCACTCCATAGCTCCCCAGCTGCTTGGGGTTACTGGGTGTGGCCCTACCAGGTTGTAAGCAAGGTGTCAAACTTGCACGGCTGGGTGGGGCTTGCTGTGCAGGCCTTCAGATCCCACCACTGAGCACAGATAGTTCCCTGGCCACTCAAGGTCATCGAATGAGGCCCAATCAGGTCCCAAAGGACCTACCCAAAGGTCTCTGGCTGATTGGGCACGCTGGACAGCTCCCTACCAGGTCCTGAGAGGGGTGCCGAGCTTGCACGACTGGATGGAGTTCACCCCGAAGAGCTTCGGCTCGCACCGCTGAGTGCAGGCAGTTCCTCAGCCACTCGGGGTCACTGGGTGGGGCCCAGCAAGGCCCCAGAGGACCTACCTGAAGGTCCCCAGTTGATTGGGCATGCTGGGCAGGTTCCTACCAGGTTCCAGGAGGGGTGCCAAGCTTGCAGGGCTGGATGGAGTTTACTGTGCAGGGCTTCAGCTCGCACCACTCCCAAAAAAGCCATTTAATCACTGACTCTTAAATACTGCTTTTGCTCCATTCATTGCCATTTCCCACTGGAATTCTACTTAGGTTATCTACACTGACTGATTTCCACATTTCTCTAATACTCTTTCTATATTTTCTATCCTTTTCTCTCCTTGTATTTTAGCATTCAAATATTCTAATGTTCTGTCTTGTAGCTCACTAATACTTCTTACAATTACATCATGGTTACTGTTACTGATATTTTATTTTCCACTTTTAGAACTGCTCATTTATTTTATAGGTTAAAACCTGTGACACTTTCTCTATATTTTCAGCTGTCTTCTCCATATTCTTAAGTATAAATATCGGTTAATTTAAAAGTCTCATTAACTAATGTCTATGTCTGAATCACCTGTGGGCCTGTTCCCATTGATCATTTTTCCCTTAGTTTTCACCCCTGTGGTCCTGTGGTTTGGCGTGCCTACTATTTATTAATTTAATAGATACTGTTAAAAACCTTTTGGATACCCTAGACCTTTTCAATGACACAAAGAGCCCACAGCAGCACACGTGCCATAGGCCCACCACCCCTGCCCTAGAAGATGTAATATTCCTCCATGGATCATGTTCTCCTCCCTCTTCCAGGCAGAGAGAGTAACAGCTGATCATCTTAATCAGAGATTATGCTTTATCAAGTCTGTGTTGCAGTCAAGGGTAGGGTTCAGTCTAATTCTTCTTTATATCTATTTATGAGGCACAGCCTTCCGAGGTTTTCACCTGGGAGTCGGATGTATTCACTGGGTCCCCTCGCCACTCTAACAATGAGTTCTGAACTCTAATCTTTGTCTCTGGAGACTATGAAGCTTGGTGAAAACTCTGCTGAGTTCTTTTGCAGAGGATGTCTGTTTAGGTATTTTTGTCTCCTACTCCACGTAGCATCAGAATTTAACTATCTTAAGGAGAAACCTGGTTGCATGCTTGTGACCTTGAGACAAGCTCTATTTGTTCCTCTTTTCCTACTAGTATAAATCCTGTATATTCTGCCTCTCACTCTGCCCAGAACAAGTAGTGGACACATCTGAAAAAGTCTGCAGAAATCAGTTCACTTTTTTAGAGCTACCTTTGCCTTAGCAGCTCACTGCTGCCTTCAGACAAATGATTTCTAAATTTTATCTGGATGTGGTCTGAAGGTGTGTGTTAGAAGATGATGGCATTAGAAGTTTGCATCTGATCACCAAGGTGATGATATTAGAAGCTGAATCAATGAGAGGTGATTTGGTCAAGGGGCTTTGTCCTCATAAGTGGGATAATGTCCTTATAAAAGAGACTCAGGGAGCTAGATAAGCCCTTCCATTATTCTAGAACACAGCAAGAAGGCATCACCTATGAGAAAGTGGGTCATCATCACTAGTCACTGAATATGAAAACACCTTGATCTTGGATTTTCCATTCTCCAGAATTATAAGAAATGAATTTCTATTGTATATTAGATACTCAATATTTCATTGATTTTGTTTTATTTTGTTTTGCTTTGTAGCATCTTATTATGGGAACCTGACTGGACTAAGACATTTAGCTGTTTTATTTTATTTTTCTCTACAGAAACATTATCCACCACCAGTAACTGCATCTTAACAAGAAAAGGTATTCTCTAAATGTAACCTTTCTAAAGTTCATAAATCTGTAAATACAATATACTCCTCCTTCAGATTTTCAAATCATTCTTGTTGCTCTAACAGTAAAACATGAAACTACTAACCTCCCTGACTCCACACATCTGCCTCTACTTTCCAGTCTTATTTTCATTTCCCGCACCATCTCATGCCCACAGCACTGGGGCTGGCCTGATTTCCATCTTCTGTACACACATACTTTCCCCTCTCTTGGATGAGTTTGTTCAAAAGGGCTTCCAGAAAGAGGAGTAGTGGCTCCCAATCTGGCCCTTTAGCTTAGGGGAGGGGAAAAGAAGATCCCTTTATTTTCTAACCGCCCAACCTAAAAAATGTATTAATCTCTCTGAATCTTAGTGCCTCATCTATAAAATGAAGGATAAAAATCAAACTTTTTATGAGTACTAAATTAGGCTTTGCATTTTTAAATATCTGTCATCACATGATGCTAGCCTTCTCTCCTTTACTCAACAGAAAATCAACCAAGAAGCAACATTCCCACTCGTAGATGTGGCTTCAGTTTCTATGATGGTGTTCCATTTCCCATTACTCGGTCTTCAGCAGTGTGGCTTCAGCAGTTAGATATGTTTTGAGACACTGCTATGCCATATGAGCAATCCCATCTTAACAAGCACCATGCCCCAATTTAAGGCCACTGAGATACTCCTTTTACAAGTTATTATTTCTTGAGAAAAGAAGAACAGAAAATTCTTAGATGTAAGTCTATCTCATAGTTTTAAAATATCCTAATCCTTGACTAACTATCGTATGCTTCTAATTGCTTTTTCTTCTCATGTTTTATGTCCGCTCTGAGGCTCTATTGTTCAAACATCACTTCAAATAAAAGTGTGGCAGCAAAAAGACATAGCATCATTGGATCATTTCAGTCCAACTGCAAACTTTAGACTTAATCCTTTAGGGCACTCTTGTCTGGTAAAATTTAATTTATATTAAATTTTCTAAAAGGAAAGGCAGAATAGTCAAAGCTAGAGAGTGAGACAGACACAAGTCTGTCTTTCATAAATTAATAAGCATCACCGACTGCCTTTCTTGACCCTTTAAACTCTGTGAAATTAATATAAGTAGACAACTAAGGTCTGCTTGGCCCCCTCAGAGCCCTGCAAGTTCACTTAAGCAATCCAAGTTTCCTTAAAGTTTTATAAGCCAGCTTTTAGAGCTAGTCTTTTGTACTTATTACTGGTGACAGTGAGCATTGCAGCAGCCAATGAACCCTACTGACTTACGACCCCAATATGGCCAAGTACTATTATCAAGGGAAATATCAGAGTCAATTCTTGTATATTACATTGAGGTCCTGACTTTTGAAAAAGCCCCCTATAGACCCTTCAGAATATGTCAGTGAAATTAACAGCTAAGGCTCCAAGACAGTCCACTGAAAACAATCAGATAGTGCTGTTCCTCTAACCAATTTTCAGCCATCTTGTCCCCTCCAAAGGTATGACATGTTTCCAAAAGAAAGTGATAGGAAAAGGAGCTTTCGTGCCCCCAACTCTTTCTGCAGTGGGACAACACTGATTCTCTCTTTCTGAAATGAAACAGACAGATAACTTTGCTGTAAGGACTAGGCAGCACCATGCAGTCTTCCTCCACAGTGAACGGGCTTGCATTATTAAGCAGCCAGTGGAAAGGGTCACTAGTACAGCGTGCTCTCTACGGTAGCACCCATGTCTGAGCTCTCATGTACAGCCAGTATTCACTGCAGAAAGGCTGGCCACACAGCCACTTTTAACTTACTGAAATTAATCATGTCACTGCTTCAATCATAACATCTCATTCATATAAAATCACTAACTCTGTATACTGAATTTTATGTAACTTTAAACATTTTTCCATTTCTGTCATGCTTAGGTTTCTTTTTATTACTTAGATGCTCTACCAGGTGGAGAAGAATAATCTGTGGTTATTGTAGTCATCAGAGCATATATTTTTAAGGCTTTCTCCTTATAGAGGTGGTTAAAGAACTACGAAATTTTGTTGCAATATAAAAAATTAGTATCTAATATCCTATATATATATGAAAACTATGCCTTCTTCTTTCCAGGTAATAGACTTCTGCCATCTTTTGACACTAGGATTTTCTCTCCTACTATTCTTGATTTTCATTCCTTTATCAATCACTCTGCACTAAATCATGCAAATACTTCCACCTGGTAGAGTGCCACTTTCCGAAGTCTGCAAGAACACTGCTTGTAAACTTCAGCCCCTGGATGCTACATTCAAACAATTTCAGCCCAAAATCCAGTCCAAAATTAAGAACTGTCAAGGGGTACTTAGTAGAAGATCAAAAGATCTAGCTTCTACCTCTGCAAATCCAATAACCTTACTTTCGGGAAAAAAAAGGTAATCTGCACCAATTTAACTTTTTATTAGAGAGAAAACATTTTTTGATGCTTCTAGAAGGAACTTGTTTTGACCAGTTCAACAACTGCCTTTCCTTAGGCTTTCTCTTATAGAATGATGGCTTATATGTACAGATGATCACACCTGGGAATGGAATCTGGGCTCACTCCAGGGAGAGGAGACACATCTGTATGTCTGCCATTGCATCTGTGAAGGGATGGCATCCTTCTCAAAGTGTCCAAATATAACAGCAGAAAAAAAGTGAATTCTTTGGGCACACCCACAAGCTATGACTGGGAAGGCTTTAGAGGTCAAGACTCAGAAAGCTCCAAACAGCCAACCAAAGCTGGTAGAAAGAAAAGAGAAAGATCAAGAGTAAAACAGAGAGCTCTATGTAGTGTTCCAAGGCGCAGAAATTATTCCTATTGATGGCTAAATCTGAGCATGAACATCTGAAAATGAACAAGGGCAGAGAATAGCTCAAGCAAGCCAGAAGTACCTTCATTATATAATATACAATCAGACCTCCTTATCAGCACATTCCACATCCACACATCCCACCAACTTCAGATAGAAAATATACAGAAAAATATAAATAAATAAAAATAACAATACAGTAATACATAGTAATGTAAATAAAGGACAAAACAGTATTATATCTCTTTACACATCATGTGCATTCCATTGGGTGTTATAAGCAACCTAGAGATGATTTAAAGTATATAGAAGGATACGCATAAGCCCCGTGTACACACTATGTCATTTTACATAAGGCTGTTGAGCATCTGTGGATTTTGGTACTCTCAGCTTTCTGGGAACTGATAACCCCTCCAATGTTAAGGGATGGCTACTGAGAGCATCCTTTTACTGTTAAAATACCTCCAGGAAGGAAGGGACTTAAAGTGTTGTCACAAAGGCAGCCTCATCTATACAAGGAAGGCACAGTGTTACTAAGTATGGGCAAGGTCATTCTAAATCACAAGACAGGCAAGCCTAAGACAACTGCTATAATCCTTGGTTGTACATTAAGATGACGTGGTGGTGGTGGTGAGAAGAGCGAACTTTTGAAAAATATTATACCAGCGCCTCCCTGCAAACCACGTGAGACATACATGAGTGCATGACACAACAGCTGGTATTTTGAAATGTTCCAGGGAATTCTAATGTACAACTCAGGCTAAGAATCACTAATTTAATATAACCCTGATTTAAAGGGAAAGGAAGTTAAGGAGATTTTCAGTCAATTACATTGAAGACATAGGAAAAATAACAGTTCTGTTGCCACCCAACTCTGCCTGACACATGCCTGAAACTGTTTGGTTCAACTGATATCAAACCTGCCTGCTTTTCATCAGGGAAAACAATGCATTTGTAAAGTCAAATACACTCTGAAAACCCACAATTCATGGGGGCTTCGGCACACCCCTCCTGAGAATGGGTACTAAAATATCTTGGACCAAATCATGTGTGTTGAACTTATTGAAGTGTCCTTACAGATTTTTAACAACTTCTACATCCCTGCTCCACAAAATACAAGTCAAAATTAAAAAGGACTCAGCCCCTTCTTCGTGGTAGAGGAAGGACAGGCTACACACACCCCTGCCTTTAGACGTGGTTCCTCTGCTCAGCCTGTTAAACTCCTTCTTTTGCCTGCCATACCCTTCTCTCAATTGACAAGTTCCTAGTTATCCTTCTGCAACAACAGTAAATCATACCAGGACCACAATGACAGATCACACTTTCACACAAAGTTTACTTTGTGCACAACTCCACATTAAGCATTTTGCAGATACCATCACATTTAAAGCCCACATGGCCCTATGGTCCTCTTTGGGCCATTTCTAGGTGTAGGGAAAGATACCATAAAGCAAGGACCCAGGTCCAGGACGCCCCTTTCAAGCTCTTCACCATGACGTCAACTGCCTCTTTGGAGACTCAGATCTCATTGTCTTTGTAACATCCATCCCGTCTCTGTCAAGAGCCCGTCTTGTTCCTGTAGGTTCCTACCTGCTCCACATTGTATTTCAAATGGTACTGGATTACTTTTTGTTTAAACTTCTGTATTCACCACAAGATTGTGAACTACATGGGTGGGTGGGCATGTTATTTTATTCATCTTTGTTTATCCAGCAGCCAACAGGGGGGTCCAGCATATAAAACAGGGTCTCAGTATCTACTCTATGAATAAGTGACAAGAAATTGATTCTCCAGAGTGAATTCTGCCACTCTTAAAATATAAGCAGTCTATCACAGAAGGCCAGTACTCATGCCTACATTTTTTTCTTCACCTCCTAATTCTGATAAAACAAAGAGTAATGCTTTTCTTCACAGAATGACCCACATATACTTTTTTCTGCTCTGAAATGAGAGTAGATGCCTGTGGAAGCCTCTAGGGCCTAGAAGGACATTAGTCACTTTCACAGCTGGACTCACAGTACTTTCCTTAGAGGAAGCTTTACACTGCTTCCTCCTCGCCAGGGTAGGGAAGGGGCTGGGTAAAGTGAAGATTCATCCCCGCCACCAGGACTTTGTGCCATTCTATCAGGAATAGGGAAGTAAACCAAAGGTACTTGGGCTCTTTCCCTTCTAAATTCAGGAAGTAGTAAGGAAACCTCCATTAAGACAGTTCATAGCAGAGCAAGCACTAATCTCTCTAATGGCTCTCAAATCTGAGACCCTGAACACTTCACCTAAACTGTCAAAAGGCAAAGGAAAGGAAACCATAAGCACAGATTTTTGTTTCAAAATTACTTAACACTGCAAAAGAAGAACAGTCATACTTCAAAGTTTCCTTGATCAGAAAAGATTTACAAAGCAGGAGAGTCTCTTGGGAAAGGTTTGAGGAAACTAGCATTTCTAAGCATTAAAATCATATGCTTTAAAATATGTGATTACCATACATTATCATTAATAATATCTGAGTGATATTTCATTCTAGACAAAATCCTATCAACTCCCCAGATCAAAGACCAGAAACAACGGGGCCACCAGCTTCCTCCACCAAGCACAGAATCAACCAGTACAGGATGGGCACCCGAGCAGGCCACCTATGCAGGAGTGTAGCACACCATGGCCTACTCGCCTTCCGAAAGCCCCGTGTCTGAATCTAAGAGACTTTGGGGGGCCATGTTAGATCTAAAACCTAATAAGTGGTTTCCTCTACTCCCAAAATAACTTTTCACTCACCATCACTTTTTGTACCTCATGATGATACAGCTGCTTATTTTTATGTATGTTTCCTCCACTAAATGTGAACTTGCAAGGGTGGAGCCCCATCCTACCACTGTGTCTGCAGTGCAGTAGAAGACCAGTGAGGCAAAAGGCACAGACACTTGGCAGAAATCCTAGCTAAAAGTAATAGTCGTTTGAACAATAGTGATAATGGAGGTGGGAAACACAGTCAGATTTGCTCATATAAAGAGTAACACAAAGAAAAGACCCAATGACTGCTTAAAGCATTGGATCAACCATGGCACTGTTTCTTGTTGCAAGGGAGACAAGGGGGAAATCCAACTTAAAGGACAAATACAAGAGCTTATGTCAGAACACATTAAGATTGAAATGTCTATAGACTCTCAAGTAGATTCTGAGCAAGTGGTTATCTATAATACAGACTCTGAACGTCACACTAGCATGGTCAACTTTGGAAATATGAATTGAATTTAAGAGTTATTGCATGTAGAAGGTACATAAAACCAACTGGACAAAACAAGCAACAAATAAATTGTAATGTAGACAGAGACGAAGACCAAGGACTGCTCTGGGGAAAGTTAGATCCAACGAAAGAAACAGTGTGCCAGTAAAACTTACTCACACATGGGAAACACTCAAAAAATAAAACATGAAATTTCTCTGCTATGCAGATATAAATTTTTCAGTTTGTAAAATTTTATTCCATATCTTTTTGTGTTACTATCTTATCTATTAACACATTCGTCTTGAATTACAATTAACAGTAGTTTTCAAGACATCTTTTGCAAAGAAAAGAAAGAACACTTTCATTATCAATAAGCTTTTTTGATTTAGTGTCACAGTTTAACTTAAATAGCATCTTTCTTCCTACTGATATCCAAATTTATAGACACAAATAAGCAGTCATAGAATTTTCTAGCACCATCGGTGATCATTCCTTATCAAACCATGCTTTTGTGTACAACTGCATTCGCTCTCACATTCCTCAAAAGCAACATAAAAGCACCACCCATGGAATTGTATTTGCTTCACCTGCTTTTTTGGATGCATTGTAATGTCCTGATTGTGCACTTCTGTTTGAATAGCAAGAGCTTACCAAAGTCATATTTTTTCAGTTTTCTGCATAGACCAAGTTTTATCTGCAGCACTGTTTATTTATAAGCGACAGATTCTCACTGGTATCATTAAATAAAAAAAATCCATGAAGTCTGCAGAAGTCTTACCAGGTGGTTTCCAGAGCATAGTGTCCTCTACAGAGGATACTTCATCTTATACTTGGAAAAAGGTAAGTCATTTCATCAGTCCATCAATGATTAATTCATATTGAGAAGAATCTATCTTGGCTTATCTTTACAGATTTATGGCTCAGAGACTGAATAAAAATTGTTTCAGTTTGAATTTCTACCACATAGCTCCCCTCCATGGAACAATTAACATCTGAGGACTAATGAGCACATCTAGGCTGCAGTGAGGACAATTTGTTATTTTCTGATCTCTATTCTGCTGAATAACTAACGCCAGGCTTAAAGGCACACATTAAGTAGCCAAGATTCAGGCCAATATTAAAAAGTATTCATTGTCCATCAGTTGGAAGGTCATTGATTAAATCTGAATATTGTGCACACCTTTAAGTTATTTAGATCTCCTAGCACCCAGATGATTGTTTCTATATACCATTTTCCACTGGAAAACAAACTAGTACTCCTCACTCCATGTCTGCAACAGGACATGGGCAAGATGAATTGGAAACATTTGTATTATAAAGTAAAAAGGCACTTTAACACTAATAGGATCATGTCCAAAAGACATAAAAGCCAACTTGGAAGATCATCCATTGGCCAAAGAAGGTACAATTTCATCAGAAGAATAATAAGTGCAATGGATTGAAACCTATCAAAAATAATTGTATGAGTTTGTGGTGATTTTTTTTTAATTTGTTGTTCATCTTTAAAGGATACTAAGTCATTAATTCATTGCCTTGAAAAATGGGAAATAATGTAAGGAAATCAAGTATTTATCCAACCTTTTTTTATGAATACTACTTGAAAGTAATCGAATGGTTCGTGAGAGGTAGTGTCATTTTAGAGAGCTATTGAAGCTGTTTAAAAAATTTGAATGATAAAATTAGAATAACATTATTCTTCGACCTAGTGAACTAATGAATCTGGGCAACAATTACCATCAGGATGCTGAGAGAGAGAGAGAGAGAGAGAAAGAGAGAGAGGTAGAACTATCAGTTTACAGAAAACTGTGGCTTCCTAGAACACGTTAAAGACACCCCAAGAATGCCATCAACAAATTTAAACTTAGGAAATTGTAGCAATGCTACTCAAAGTGGGAACAATTGAGGAACAATGGCCAAGATGCTTCTCCTGGTCGAAACCTAGTGACAAAAATACACAAGTTAAGAACAAGTCTTTAGAATGTTACGGAAATTTAACATTATAATTCACCATCCAAGCCCTATGTTTAGGGTTGTCTCCCTGAACACAGTATAAACCTGTTGAGATCATGCCTCCTCATGTCTAACTCATGTGATAAATCATACATGTTCTGCACTGTTAGTCAAAAACAAAGGACCTGTTAAAACTTATGTTAGTTTCAGGGCAATTTGTCAACAGTGAACTAAATGTGTACTATCTCTGAAATTTATTTCTTTTTTGTGAATATAACTTAGTCAAAAAACAGATCACTTTTTGCCAAGGTATGGGGCTAGGGTAAGTTACTGGGAGGCATGAAGGAATTTTTGTGGTGCAGATATATTCAATAGGTTGATCATGGGAATAATTCCACACCTCTCTCTCTCTCTTTCTCTCTCTCTTTCTCTCTCTCTCTCTCTTTATATATATATATATATATATATATATATATATATATATATCAAATTCATCAAATTTTATTCTTGAATATATGGAGCTTATTATATTTAAATTGTACAATGAAAGGTGTAAAACTTTTTAAACAAAATTTTACATAAATATATGCTTCCGTTTATAATACATACAACTGCAAAAACCATCACTTTCACATTAGCAAGCGAAAAACTGAATAATTTATAAAAGAAATAACTTTTCTTTTACAGATTCTAAGTGTGTGGTCACCAGGCCATCAAGTGAACATTTCCCACAAATAACAAATCCTTCCAAGGAATTATAAGACACAGGAAGTGGCCACATTTGGCAGGGCATGGGAACAAAACAGAGGCACCAAATGAGCCTATAAGGGAAATCCAACAATTTTAGTGAGTTCTCAGAATCCAGGTGTGGGCTAGCACAGCCGGAGAGAGGATGCAGGGACTCCAGACAAAAGGGAAGCAGGCAGTTTCCCTCCCCGGCTTCTCAGGAGAAAAATTGGGACCAAGGCAGCAGACAGGGAAACAGCTGTTCTGGCAGGACACATACGGAATCCTAAGGAGGTAATCAGCTTGGGTAAGATGTATTTTAATAGCACTGATTCCCAACCCATGAATGTGAGGTGTCTTTCCATTCTTCTGTGTGTTGTTGAATTCAATTTACTACCTTCTTTTTTTTTTGAGGATTCTATAGTTATGTTCCTCAAGGATGTTGCTTAGTAGTTTTCTTTTACAGATGTACCCTTTCCTGGTTTGATATCAGATTAAAATGTTTCAAAATCACACTGTTTACAGAAGAAATGTGTAACTACTGATACTTGCTTCAAAATATTCACTGGGAGAGGGAGGAGGAGTGACAAGTATCAGTAAAGCAAAATTGGACATGAGTCACCAGTGCTAATGATTGATATAAGGAGTTTCATTATACTCTTCTGCCTCTTGTGAAGCTTTCAAACTTTTCTTAATAAAAAGCATGAAGAAGAGGAGAAGAACAAGATGGCGGAACAGTAAGCAGCAGAGTAAACATCCTCCCTGAGAGATACCATCCAGATGCCAGAATATAGCAACGTGGGGAAGACAAGAAGGAAGGAAGTGGGTCCTCTGGACCCAGGAAGAATCGTAAGCGAGAATTGAAGCCCGCAGAAAGAGTAAAAAGAAACACTTAAAAAAAGAAGGTGGTAGCTGGCAGCGCCTCTGCCTGAAGCCAGACCCACTGTGTGGAACCTGGGGACACATAATCAAGGTGCCACGGCAGCGGCGGCAACCCCGGGGGCCTCTGCTGAGAAAGGCAGCATTAGAGGAGCGTGGCAGTGGACAGGGAGAACAGACCTGGAGAACTGAACTGGCTGACAGTAAGTGTACAGCAGTCTTCACCCTCCTGCCAGAGAAAGAAATTGGCTGGGAGACATTTTGGAGTTGGGCCAGGGACTTCTAGCTGGGCGCAGACCCATAGAGGTTGCTCAGGCTGAGCCCTTCCCCCAACGCACATCCTGAGGGCCATCTCAGAGGGTCCCTGCAGGTGACTGGCTCGGTGTGGAGACAGTGGCTCCAAGCGCACTCCAGGGGTGGTGGTGGAGAGTCCGCGGGTAACCGGACCACTGGCCCAAGTTTGTGGGCGAGGGTACTGCCCCTGTGTGCCATTGGGGAGGCAAAACAGGCTGCAGAAAGGCAGCCTAGAGCGCTGTAACATCATTCCCAGTGGCAACCATCAGATATCCATAATCAGCACTGGCTAGAAGAACCAGTCTCATTTCAGAGAAAATGTGGCCAATGCAAGGAGTGCCTGGGTCCTCAGTACCCATTTGCCCAGAAGAACCCAGGAATATGTCAAGAGAAAGACGCAAAAGGCAGTCTCTGGACTCCAATCCAAATAGAGCAAGACCAGGAGATGCAAACACAGAAGAGATCGGGAGCCCCACAACTAAAGTCTCTGAGGTGATGGCAACTGAATTAAAGAAACAACTTTATGAGGCTATAAAAGAAATTAGAACAGAAATACTAACTCAACTAAAAGAAGAAATGAAAAGCATAATAAAAAGCTGCTAGGCAACTCTAAAGGAGACATAGATGAAAAAATGGAGCATAGGTAAACGAGTGAAACCTGGAATGAACAATACAAAAAAGATTTAGAATACATGAAACAGATTCAAAGAGATAACCAGGAAATCAAAAACTCCAATGAAAGTTGGCAAAACCGCTTGAAAGAAACTCAAGATAGACTTTCAAACCTTGAAGACAGCCGGGCGTGCTGGCGCACGCCTTTAATCCCAGCACTCGGGAGGCTGAGGTAGGTGGAGCATTGTGAGTTCGAGGCCGGCTTGGGCTACAATGCGAGTGCAAGGCTGGCCTGAGCTAAACAGTGCAACCCTGCCTCAAAAAACCAGGGCCAGGAGTTTGGCTCAGTGCCTTAAGCGCCTGCCCTGGCAAGTGCGAGGTTGTGAGTTCAATCCCCGGTGCCGCAAAAAAAAAAAAAAAAAAAAAAAAAACCTTGAAGACAGTTTTGCAGCTTGTGATCTTGAAAGGAAAGATCTCTTAAAAATAACAAGGAACCTGGAAGTAACAATACAATGGCTACAAGACAACCCAAAGAAACATAACTTAAGAATAAAAGGTGTGAGTGGAAAAGCGGGGGTTAGTACAAATGAAATTAAAAGCCTATTTACAGAAATAATTTTAGAAAACTTCCCAAGCATGGGAAAAGGAAGTGACTTTCAAATAAGTGAAACATATAGAACTCCAGCTAACCATAACCAAAATAAATCTATATCCAGACATATAATAATAAAGATCCCAGAAATTCAACACAAGAACAGAATATTAAAAGCTGTGAGAGAAAAAAAACAGATCACCTACAAAGGAAAACCCATCAGAATCACAACAGACTTCTCAACACAAACCATCAGGTCAAGAATAGCTTGGAGTGAAGTATTTCAAGCCCTGAAAGAAAACAACTTCCAACCCAGATTGATGTACCCTGCAAAACTATCTTTCAAAATTAATGGAGAAACAAGATTCTTCTACAACAAAGAACAACTGAAGGAATTTATCACCACAAATCCAACCCTACAAAGAATACTGAAGGACATTTTAGAGAGAGATAAAAAAGACCACAGCTCCAGAAACAGTGGCAGAGGCATATTGCCGAGCGGGGCAGACAACTGAGTAGGGAGGAAAAGTGGGCAGCCAACTGCAGGAAAATGGCATGGCGGAGACAAGGCAGTCCATGTTGGCCTTAACCATTAATGTAGATGGCCTCAGTCCACCAATGGAAAGAAACACAGGCAGAGTGGATCAGGAGATGGGATCCACCAATATGCTTTGTACAAGAAACACATTAAACTTGAAAGGGGGTTCATAGACTGAGAGTCAGAGGAGAGAGAACAATGCTGTATGTGACAGGGAATCAGAAAGAAGTGGGGGCAGCTTGCCCATTAGCTACATAGTGGACAAAAATGATATGGCAATTTTATCCAATGGAAAGCTACTCAGCTATAAAAAAAATAACCTCAAGCCTCTTGTAAATAAATAGATACAACTTAAGATCATGTTCATGGATGAAATGGCCCAGAGCCACATGGGTGAGCATGATGTTATCTCCCTAACACACACACAAAAAAAAAACCTAAAGGAGTTAGTAGGATTCAAAATACACAATACATATTGTAAAAATGAAAGGAGAGGAAGTGTCTAAAAAGGGCAGGCAGTGGCCACTGTTAATCTATCATCGGGATTTGAGTCCTGTATTGTTTTCATTGAGCTGCTTAGTTTGGTCTTATTCTACTTCAGTTTGCCTAATTTTATTATATTTGATGGCACAGACAGCTATTTCAAAGATAACAAAACACATTATGCTAGCCATTACTGATATCTGATCATCTTGTTTTGAAACGCTATATTGCTTTCATTGCTTCGTTTTGAGTGATTTTATCCTATTTTGGTTTGTTTGATTGTATTACGACTGATGACATAAGCAACTGCTTAGAAGATAACATGAGGCATTATAGTAATCAGTGTTGTTTTACTATGTATTGCTTTCATTGTTTTGTTTTTCATTGGTTTTATCCTGTACTATTGTGGTTGATTGTATTGTGCCTGATGGTATGGGCAGTTATTTTGAAGATAACAAGAGGTATTATAAGGGGAAAGGAGGAAAGAAGGAAGGGATAAGGAAAAAGTCATAAATTTGTATATAGGTATACATAAGATAGTTAAAATGACTATACTACTAAATGCATTAGTTATTGAAAAAGAACAGTTAATACTCATGATTAGATCAGTTTTACTTGTCTATGCCTGTTAATCTAAACAACCCCCTTGAAGGTAATGATATGCAATATTACAGCCACTGTCAAATTCCAATCATCTCACTTTGTAAACCTATAATGTTATTGTATTGGATTTGTTGTTGTTGCTGTTTGTTTGTCTCTTTTGCTTTTTGTTTTTCTTTTCTGTGTCCAAAAAAGCATGAAGAAGTCAGGCAGGGTGGTACACACCTGTAATCATAGCATTCTGGAAGGCTGAGGCAGGAGATTCTCAAGTGCAAGCCCAGATTGGGCAATTTAGCAAGATCCTATTTCAAAGTCATAAATAAGCCCCGGCGGAGCGGTTGTCGTTCTGAACTCACAGACAGACCCGGGCTCCAGGCGGCGTCAATCAGGGGTACTCTGCATAACTCTCCAGGACCAGGAGCCCTCAGCCCCCCACCCAGTTAAGGCAGATGCTCCACCTGCATGCCCCGGGAGGCTGCCCTCCCTTGCTGCATGCAGGGCCCAACTCCACCGGGTCCCGCAATTCACCGTGATCCAAGAATCGGCGTGACCCTCACGGGAATGCCCGGCCACCCTCGCAGGACACAGGGCCACATAGGTTCTAGAATAAAATGACAAAACGAAAGACCAAGAGGCAGTCTCTGTCCCGCAGCCCACAAAGAACAAACCCAGAAGACAATGAAATGGAAGACAGTGGGAGTCACACAAAGGGACTTTCTGAAATGATAGAAAATGCAATAAAGAAACAGCTTGATGAAGCTGTAGAGAAATTCAAATCAGAAATATTCTCTCAGCTAAAAAATGAAATGACAATCATTATTAAAGAAATGTTGTGTGTATCTAAAGAAGAGCAAGATAAAAAAAATAGAAGAACTTAAGAAAATGATCGAAACCCTGAATGAACAATATAAGACACAAACCAAATGCATGAAACAGATGCAAAGGGAAATGCAGGAACTGAAAAACTCCATGGAAAGTTTGAAAAACCGCTTAAGCAAAGCTGAAGATAGAATCTCAGACCTGGAAGACAGCATGGGAGATCAGGGCCATGAAAGGAAAGATCTCCTAAAAATAGTAAGGAACCAAGAAACAACAATTCAACAGCTGCAAGACGATGCCAAGAGAAATAACACAAGATTAATAGGCATAAATGAAAAAGCAGGAGTCAATACTAATGACCTACAAAAACTATTCACAGAAATAATAGCAGAAAACTTTCCAAACATGGGAAGAGAATCTGAAATACACGTAACTGAGGCATACAGAACCCCAATTAACCACAACTAAAATAAATCCTCACCCAGACATATAATAATACGGGTATCAGAAATACAGCACAAGAACAAAATACTAAAAGCTGTCAGAGAAAAAAAAACAGATCACCTACGAAGGAAAGCCTATCAGAATCACGGCAGACTTCTTAACACAAACCTTTAAGTTAAGAAGAGCTTGGAGTGAAGTATTTCAAATCCTGAAAGAAAACAACTTTCAACCCCGATTGATGTATCCTGCAAAACTATCCTTAAAAATTGATGGAGAAATAAGATACTTTCATGACAAAGAAGGATTGAAGAAATTTATGGCCACCAAACCAACACTACAGAGAGTACTGAAAGACACTCTAGAAAGAGACAAAGACAGCCACAATCTTAAGAACAACAACAAAAGGAAACCGCTAAGCAGGGCAAGTAATTAAACAGAAAATGTAGAAAACCAACAACAGAAAGATATCATGACAGGGATGAGCCGGTACGTATCAGTTATATCAATCAATGTAAATGGTCTCAACTCACCAATAAAAAGAAACAGACTAGCAGAGTGGGTTAAGAAAGAAAATCCAACAATATGCTGTGGACAAGAAACACATTTCACTCAAAAGGAAATTCACAGATTAAAAATCAAAGGCTGGAAAACAATACTCCATGCAACAGGAACCCAGAAAAAAGCAGGGGTAGCTATTATGTTTGCAGACGATGCAAACTTCAAACCGAAAATGATCAAAAGAGATAAAGAAGGTCACTACATACTTGTTAGGGGAAAACTTCAAGAGGAAGAGATTACAATCATAAATATATATGCACCGAATATGGG